>OZ023260.1:8590906-8635435 GCA_964007305.1 Netelia melanura
GGTAACCGTGACCAATAGTATCAAAAAACTCCAAAAAAACATTTCAGAACCTTATTTCGTCCTTGTCGTGCCGATCCAATTATATTATCGCGTATAAAAATCGACACTCGAGATTAAGAGTACGAAAATCCAATTGCAAATAACGCATACCGTCGTGAGGTCGATGAAGGTTTAGTGATGGAAAATGGTAAAAAAAAAAACGACGAGTAAGAGACAACGAACGTTATACCAAGGGTGTGCGATTCTTTAAATAGCGAGTTCGTCCGATGACCGTCTCTGGTTCCGCGAACCCGGTGTCCGGTTCCAAGTAAGTCCGGGGGGGGAATGCCGTAGCGATGTGTGCTCTCGGCCACTCAAGAGATTCTCGTTTTCTCTCCGCTCACCCCTCGCACCACAATTTGCCCTGACTCAACGTTAAGTCGCTCCTTACATGCATTTTTTTCGTCTGGCACGCGGTCGTACTTTGACACGCGGTACAACCTGCGGCTAAGCCGCTTCGATCTCCCTTCCACGGATGAGAAAACGAACAAAAAAAAAGGGGTGGAATGACTGAAAAAATTGTCCTCAAATTTCTCAATCTTCGGATAAATTTCGTCATTGAAAAATTATAACAACGACCTCGTCGAGTCGTCCCGGATTTTTGTGCAAACGAGACGAAATCTCGTAGTTTCAAGTTGTACTCAACGGGGTCGAGGACTTGGTCTCATCTTCGTCCGTCAGCTGCAACTCGTGTGGAAAAAATGTGCCAGTGAGGAAGAAGAGACAGAGAGAATACGACTCCTAAGAACGCTGTCTACGCGTCTCTTTTATTATCTCTGTTGTTCCTTCGTTTTTTTTCTCTTCTCATCCCGCCGCGTTTTATGATTCAATTTATTCGTAAGATCGCGAGACGCGAACAAAAGGGAGGCGATAAATATATTTCAGGGTCGAGTCGTGTTTCAATTGCTCGTTCCTGACGTCACACGTGACGCTCGAACTAGAAGTCGCGAAATATCAAGACGAAGAGACGAGATCCCGAGACGAGACGGCGACGGAGGACATGTTATATCGATTTTCGATCGTCCGGGTGCGGGAGATCGTAGGGGCCCTGGATACAAGCTGAAGTATTGTAATCGGCGGGCCGATGACCGGGACGCGTCAAATGTGGAAACCACGTCACTAAATAATAACACAGCCACGGGCTGAACCACCGTTTAATTAATGTCGATGATCCATACACCGAGAATATAGCCTCGTTCCTATCATAAATGTAGGAGCACGCTCCCGAATTTGTTCCCTAAATGCTCTGCGCACGTGGGAAAGCTTATACTTAGCTCTGCGCATGCGCGAGTGCGTAGGACGAGGGATTAATCACTCGCAGATTCGGTGGCACAACGATTTGCAAAATGAATCGATTTCACGTGATTTCTGTGGATTTCAACGATTTCCAAGTGGACCCGGAAGTTCCGAAATCAGCGATTTCTGGATTGTGAATAGGAAAATTTTGATAAATGCTTGCTCGCTTGGAGAGGGGATAGGTGATTTCCATTCCCGAAATCATGCGATTTCTTTATGGTCCCCAATGACTTGAACGATTTCCTGGGACGGTCAGCGATTTTTAGCGATTCATAGCCTCATTTCGGATGAAATAGTTCACAGATTTCTCGAGTGACTAACCTCTGGACGTAGATCTTGGTCTACGCATGCGTAAGTGCGTATGCGCGTGTACACATGCGCAGAAGATCGTAAATGAGAAACATTGGTATAACGATGTTTCTAAACGAACGAAGCGAGAGTAAGTTATACCCCATATATGAATGCAAATGTCTATAAATCTATATATATATATACAGGGTGAGTTTCATAAGGTGTCCTCAAACTTTATGTGAAAGTAGATGGGATCATTACAAACAAAAGTTGTAAATATACATTAGGGATATTTTTAATAGTTTGCGAGCTGTACATTTTTTAATTTGGGCCAATCAGAGCGCGCCGAGCAGCGTTGGAGCCACACACTCCCCACCCCGACCGTAGAGATAGCAGAGTGTAGGGTGTTAAATTTGGGGTTGCAAAATTCAGAACAGTTAATTTTATTTCTTATATTATCACGCAGTCATTTTTATTTCTTATATTATCACGCAGTCATTTTTATTTCTCCAGCATTGGCTGCTAGGGCTGCAAGTGGGCGGTTCCAACGCTCTGATTGGACCAACTTTAAAACTTTATATCTCCTAAACTATTAAAAATATCCCCAATGTATATTTGCAATATTTGTTTGTAATGATTCCATCTACCTTAGAATAAAGCCTGTGACACACTTTATGAAATTCACCCTGTGAATTTATAAATCTATATATACACATATAAGTACGTAAATAATAAACAGATCAGTGGAATAAGAATACGATAGCGAGTGTGACGATGTCTGGAAGAAAACAAGCGCGCGTCTCTTGGGCGGTGATTGCATCGTTGCAGCGGACGAAGCGTGAAGCTTCGGTATTCTCCTGCGGCAACAAGGCCTCCCCCTTCCCACGCCCCAACTCGCGGCTTGTGTGTGCCTCGGCTCTCGAGGCGGCACACGCGCTGAACGCGTCTCTTTGAGTGTACAAAGTAGCGTGCAACGCGGCGTCTGCGCTCTGCGCGTCACAGGGTCACAGTGGAGCGGGACGAGACAGGGAGAGAGAGAGAGAGAGAGAGAGAGAGAGAGAGAGAGAGAGAGAGAGAGAGAGAGAGAGAGGGAGAGAGAGAGAGAGAGAAAGAGAGAGAGAGCAAGAAGGAGAGAGAATACATCGACGACGACTCTGGCAAGAGCATTCCCGACTGGGACCGAGGCTAGCCGAGGCTCGACGATAATGCTCGAGAGTCGACGATCGTGTACGAGGGTTCTCTCGGGACCGCGGCACTGGCCGTAGCGGCGCTGAATGCAGTGCCATCCGATAGGCAGCACCGCTCGCTCCGCCGCCGCGGCTCTCTCCACTTGGATCGCGAACGTTCTCTCCCCGCATCTCGTACAAGAAGAACGAAAAACAAAAACAAAACAAAACAAAAACAAAAACGACAGAAAAAAGGAAGACGAAAAAAAAAAAGAAAACACGCACAACCCTCCGCATAATCGAGGTGCGCGCTGACTTGGCTTCTTTTTCTTATCTCGACAGTTTTAACCGGCGAGGGCTACGGCAAGGAAAACAACACAAAAAAGGGGCAAAACGCGTATAGTCTGAGAGAGAGAGAGAGAGAGAGAAAGAGAGAGAGTGATAGAAAGAGAGAGAGAGAGAGGGGGAGGGAGAGGGGAGGGGGTTGAGGAAGGGAGACGAGCCAGTAGAAGAGAGATGGTGATATTCCGATAATAAGAAGAACGGAGGGAGAGATTGAAAACAACGCGACGAGAGAGAAAGAACGATTGGGTTACGGTTGACAAACAAGAGAGTGAGAGTGCGTGCGAGAAGAAGCGAGTGAACGTATTAAATCGATAAAATAATAATCGAGAGAAGAAAGAAGGAAAGCTTAAAAGTAAAAACAAAAACAAACGAAAAACAACAATACACAGAGGTAGAGAAAAATAGAAGTAGAGAATCCGCGACAGCCCAAGAGGTTATATGAGTGTAGGATCGAAAAACGTAACCAAAGTTCTGTGAGATGCTGAAAATAAAATAAAATAAATTAATAAACAGATAAATAATAAAATAATAATTTATGAACTTCTCTCTCTCTCTCTCTCTCTCTCTCTGTCTCTTTCGAGCTCTGCAAAGATCCGTGGCAGGTCTCGTACGCGTGGTGTGCGGATCGACTCGGTGCGTGCTACTCCCTCCATCTCGCCCTGCCTTTCTCCCTTCCCCCACCACTCTTCTTGTCATCCGACTCGCGCATCTTCCCGTCTACGTTTACGTCTGCGTCTTTAGATGTCTGCTTCGTGCTCGCTGGCCTCTTACTACCACCGTGTTTCCCCTCGACTCGTCCATCGTCGTCTTCGTTCGTGAAAGCTCCGTCGTTGTCCTCCTCGGGTTCCTCCTCCCTTTCCCCCTGTACCATTTTATACACACATATACATATATATATAGGAGGCTCTCTCTAGGGACGAGTGTCTCGGACTGCGCGAACGTTTATCCCCGGTGCCCCGGCTCTACCTCGAGCATCGTGCGCGCGTGCTTGCCAAACAACGACGTGACGCGTCGTGCGCCCGCGCAACCTTGACGCGCATGCGCGTCTACTCTCCCCCTCCCTCTCTCGCTCCATCTCCCCCACTCTGACAGCAGCGCGCTGAGACGCGTCCCTACGTGATGCGCACCACACATACACAAACTAGTCGCCCATCGTCCGTTTCACGTTCCGCGAAAGAGAAGGAGAGAGAGGGAGGGAGAGGACTAGACCAACCCGCACACACCCGGAAAAGTGGCCGGGGAACGAACCAAGAAAGTGTGAGTTTTCTTATAACTCGCTGCTCACCGCGTATGCATCAATCGCGCGAATGACCCGAGGAGAGCTCGATACTAGACTCGGTGTGGACGGGAGTATACGGCCGCCATAGTTTGCCGGTCGCCCCGGTGACGAGCCAGAGGACGCGCCGTTCTGTTTCTCACCAGTTTGGCTCGTCCTCTCCTTTCTCTTTACCTTCTCCTCCTTCTATCTCCTCTGTTTATCTATCTTTCTCACTTTCTCTCGCACACGATCAACTCCAGCTTGGTCCGCTCTCGCTCGAAACAAAGGGAGAGGGTGAGAAACGAAGGGAGAGGGTGAGAAACTAAGGAAGAGGGTGAGAAACGAAGTGAGACGAGACTATATCACAACCAAGAAGTGTATATAGTCACTGTCTCGTTCTCATCTCTCCACTCGCATTCAACGCTCCTCTTGCCAAAACGTTCCGCCGTCTCCCCTTATTTTTCATGTCCTATGTGCATGCAGTTTTCGCCACGTCCTTCTTCCACTCTTCGGCTCTCTCGCTACTTTGTTTCCGTCGCTTCTCTCCATTGTCTTTTTGCTCTCTCCCTCTTTCTCTTCTCACTGTTTCTTTCCCGTAGTTCACTATGTTTTTCTACCCACACGACTCGCTAACTCGTACACCCCACTCGACGTCTGCCAACTTCGCGCGGATTTTTCTTTTCTTCCCATTCTTCGTTTTATTTATTTATTTACTTTTACTCCAAAGCGAGGAGGAGAACTCGGATACTCTAATTTAATTAATTTAGATAGATAATTAATTTTTTTAATAAAATATGTTTAATATGATTCGAAAATTTTTATAGAGTAACAAAATTAATGAAAATTCCTCGAGTATGAAAAAATGTATCTTTGGAGCATCTTCTCACGCAGTCTTAGCAGTGTGTGTCTGTGTGTGGGTGAGAGAGAGAGAGAGAGCGAGAGAGAAAGAGGATCCCCCTTATATCTCCTTTTCCCTGTCGTACACAACGCATCTCTCCCATTCTGTCCCATGCACACATCTCGTTCTTTCGATCACGCGTTTCATTCGAAAATAGAACGTCGGAGGACACGTCGTGCATAGATTTTTTATCACGCCCTTAAGGCTCCGGGATACGTTATACCATTACCTCGCCCTCCCACGACAACAACAACAACAACAATATCATTAATTTTTTCACCATTATTACAAATAAAATTAAAGCAAAAATAAAAGTTAAAAAAAAACGGCAAAAATTGACAAAATTTTGAAAATTCGAAAATTCTTTGTCCAAGCTGGAGGGGGTTGGTACGAGGATTTGTTGTGTTATCTCGGTACGATCGTATTCTCGAAAACCCTATCTCTCTCCACGAGAAAGAACGGGAGAGAGAGAGAGAGAGAGGCAACTCCATGTAAAAATAGTGCCTTTGCCGTTTCCTTCCGTCGGGATTCGTGCGTACTATAATTAGGTATGGGGCCCCAGCGCGTTTGCCCCGTTGTAAACAAATTTGCGACGGCCACTCTACGGACAGGGCCACGCGCGGATCGCCCTATAGCGTTGCGCCGTAGAAAACTTTTCGTCAAAACGTGTCCACGCGCACGAATACAACATAGTAGTGGGGAGAGGGGGAAGGGGGGAGGTGGGGGGGAATGAGCATGGCAAGGGTGGGGGGAGAGTGCCGTGTACTACTATGCCCGATGTTCCTCGTGCCGTTTTCTTCGACGACGATCGGCGCGCGCGTTAGGAAGAAAGGGAAGGGAGATGGAGAATGCGCGCGGGGATATGCGCGACCGCTCAGGCGCTCTCTTTACTCTCGCACCGAACGCGAATCCCGCGCGGATTCGAGGGCGACGACACGAGTTTCGCATTACGTGGGAATCCACGATCTCTCTCTCTCTCTCTCTCTCTCTCTCTCTCGTCGAGAGTAAGACGGAGAGAGAGCGCGGGAATAGCGACGTTTTCCATCGTCTGTTTTTCACCTTCCTATCTTCATCCTCGTTCACTTCCACGTCTGATTCGCCTCTCTCGCATGCTTATTTCTACAGGCTCTTTTCTTCCTTTAACCTCCTTCTTTTCTTTTTTTTTTACTTTCTTCCTAACTCCCTGACAGATGGCTATTCTGTCGCGGGATTGGAAGATGTATGATGCGATAATAATAATAATGATAATAAAATTATTATTCTTACGTAGAGAATAAACATTTTATTATCACAAGAAAGAATAACATAAAAATAGTTCTACCGTCCATTTTTTTAGAGGTTCATTGTCGTCGGAATTAAGGAAAGAAAAAAAAATTGCTAGAAAAGAAATCAAATTTTTCAAAACTCTAAACTACATTAGCCCCCCACCCACCTTAATAATAATTAATAATAATAATTAAATTGGTAGTTTCATTATCTCAGGCTAAATAATCATCATCCCCATTTTTTTCATCCCCTCAAAACGTTTCGAATAAAATAGCGTTGAAAATTCTTTGGAAAAATTCGACGACGTACCAAGACGGGAGTCGGGTGTAAAGGAGACGATGTACGAGGCCGTGATATATATCTATATTCACAGACGAGGGTAGGAGCGATGCGAGAGCATAAAATCTCTCGTAAAAATAGGGTTTTTCGTTGCTCGTCATCACCGCTCGCCACCACCCCCTACCCCTCTGCCACATCGGCTACCACGCTATATTTAACGCACAACCGCCTCGTGTCTGTGTCCCCGTAGTAAACAAATTTCAAACGGCCCGCCCTGGCGTAACGAGACGATTGACTCGACACCACGAACTTCTCTCTCGTCTCGCGTTGTTCATCCCCCTCCCTCACTCTTCAACCCCTTTTGCCATCGCAATATTTTTTTATTTTCTCTCTCTCTCTCTCTCTCTCTCTCTCTCTCTCTCTCTCTCTCTCTCTCTCTCTCTCTCTCTCTCTCTCTCTCTCTCTCTCACTCACTCTCGAAGGGTAACGGGTTGTACCGAAAGCCCGCCGAATTCGGAACGAGCTTTTATTTTTCGAGTGGCGCGTTACCGACGTCAACCCTACACGTCCGCGCGGTCACGCAACCGTAGGGTAACGTGCTCGACCGCCCCGTTTCATTAGCGCGGAATGTTCGAGACCGACGCGAATTTTTCTCGCGTATCTCAACCCGCCTCGCCCGAATTTACGCGCTTATTCCGCTCGATCGATTTCCAAAGTTTTTAATTTTGGAAAAATTTCTTGTTTTTAGTTTTTGGACTTTTGGATTTTTTGTTGGTGGAATTATTGTTTAGAGAAAATAGAACGAGTTGATAGTGATGCAACCCCCGATTGGCTCGGAGCCAATCGCGAGATCACCCTCATTTTTACTTTGGAAAAAAATGAGGCAGGTACATTGTATCGAAATTCTCTATGTATGCGCGTTTTCAAATCGAACGTCGCCTATAACACTATTTCCAAAAATTTTGAAAAAAACCAACTGTCAGGTGCATTGTGCCATAATTCTCTATGTGCCCTCAAAATTTTAACGCGATCGGTTACTCAGTGCCGGAGCAAATGCGGATCGCGTTTGCGGATCGAACGTCGCCTACAACACGATTTCCAAAAATTTTGAAAAAAACCAACTGTCAGGTGCATTGTGCCATAATTCTCTATATGCCCTCAAAATTTTAACGCGATCGGTTACTCAGTTCCCGAGCAAATGCGGATCGCGTTTTCGAATCGAACGTCGCCTATAACACTATTTCCAAAAATTTTGAAAAAAACCCGACTGTCAGGTGCATTGTGCCATAATTCTCTATGTGCCCTCAAAATTTTAACGCGATCGGTTGCTCAGTGCCGGAGCAAATGCGGATCGCGTTTTCGAATCGCTCGTCGCCCGTAACACTGACTCTTAAAAAAACGGCGATATTTCGTGGGTAAACTATGAGCGAGGTTCGGGATTTAAAATCACCCTGTATAGTCGAAAGCACGCTGAAACGAATACGAAAGGAGTTGACGCGGGTTACATTGTACGGTGCGTGCAACGCGTGACGCGAACGAACCGAGGGGAGCGAAGTAGTAGTCTCTCTCTTGACTGTCGCTGTGTTATTCCGTATAACTGGGTAGAGAACGATGGAGGGAAAGAGAAATGAGACAGAAGGAAAAAGAGAGAGAGAAAGGGAGAGCGAGAGAGAGAGAGAGAGAGAGAGAGAGAGAGAACAAAACGGAGCTATATGAGAAACGCTCGCAAAAGCTGCGAGCGAGAGACGCGCGCCCGATCGCACACACTCGACCATTCCGCAGGGGGATCGTATTTTAAGAAATTGTAGGAAGCGAGAGTCCGGCGAACGGGACGAAGCTGCGTGTGGCTGTCGTTCTATCTCTCCTCTACTCCTCTCCTCTCTCTTTCTCTCTCCCTCCTTACTTTCCCGTTTCCCTGTCTCCTCGTCGGATCTTTCTTCGTCGCGTTTCACACCACTGTTAACCCGTACAGAAAATCCGTGCGTGAGCGCGAGAGAGAGTAGAGCGTCGTCTCGCGTGCGTACGCCGGTTGCGTGTGCGTCGCCTCGCGCGACGCGCCAGTGCGACTTGCGATTGCGGTCGAGACTTACCACCCTCACGCACGCGCGCCGCGACCGCGCGACCGTATTTCCCATTTGTCGCGGAGATCACGCGAGAATAATCAGCATGTACGTGTTGCTAGTTCCGTAGAAATTGAACAACGTAATATTACGGTGTGCGTAAACGGAAATAAAAACAACGTCGTTATAAAGCATTTTGTCTCTCTCGTGATTTTTCCAGATTTCTTCCGGAAGACGCAAGGGTTCACGTTAGCGTCACGGCAGATTCGAGGATTCTTCAAGCTTTACCGTTGGAGACAACGGAGAAAGAAGCGTTTGTAAAAGAAATAGTGAACGAGCGAGAGAGTGTCGTTACGGCCGATCGCAAGTGGATATCGTGCGCGTGTGAGAACGTACTTTCGTTTATGTGCGCGAGAAGTGATATAACAACGTGTGAGAAGGCGGACGACGGAAGAATCGTTGGCCCGGTCAAGTTTTTCGGTTAGTTTTGTCGCCGTAACGAAGATTTTCCGTCAGCCGAACGCAAGGAGAAAGATTGAGCGACCCGATCGGTCCACGCGTCCCTTATATCACCGAGGAATGGATTTTTTCTTGGATCTGGCGAAAGCTCGTGGTCATAGTAACCGAGTGCGCGTGTAATCGAAGCCGAAAAAGCGGACGAGAAGCCTCCGAGACACTAAATAAACGGCGGCGTGAAAAGATGCGCAAAGGAGAAACGTCGTGGCGATATTTGGATAACGGAAGAATTGCGGTGTTTTGCGCACGATCACGGGGCACCCGATGATGGCGGCGTCGTCCGATGACGAACCAACCGCGATCGCAACTTGGCAAGGTCCCGCAGCGCCCCGCGACTCGGTCCTCGTAACTACGCGATTAGTTGACGACGCTACCGCTAGAAGCAGCACCAGCAACGTGCCTGAGTCACGTGGCGCTACGCGGTGGATGACGCGCGAAGGTAGATACGCGATATCGAGAAGTTTGCAGCGTCGAGAGGTTGAAAACGTTTGCGGAATTGACGAGGTGTCGTATTTCGACGTGAAAATAGAGTAATTTAGGAGTAAAGGAACTACGGAAGAGGGAAGAAAAATAGGACCATCTTTCAGCCACCTTTTGCACTTTCGCGATAAGACCGCCCTAGGCGTCCAAATGATTCAAACAATTGTAGTCTTCCAACGAGTATCGGACAGAGAAGGTCCATCCGGATCCTCGTCGATCCAAGATCGTTTCGTCGTCAAGCGGAAATTCGAAAATTTCCGCATCGCAAGATAAACATCACGCGCATTAATATTAGCGTGCAAAGAACGGTACTCGCTCTACGGAGCGTTTAAATTTGCCGTATCAAGGCCCTACGTGTACTGGACGGTCTAGCGAGTTATATTCCTTGGGCCGGGGGTTGTGAGGTCCACCACGGGGGCGGGGGTGGTTCTACCCCTGCTTGTCTTCGTCGTCACTCTCCTGGGGCTGTCAGATTATTGTCTTGCCGGGGCGACGGCGGCCACTGACAACACGTCGTCGTCGTCGTCGTCGTCGTTGCCGTCGTTAAGACGGTTGACGTTGCCGCCGCCGTCGCCGTCGCGTTATTACACAAATAATAACGACGTTACGACGACGATAAACGATCCTTGCGGTTACGTTGACGTCGGAACGATAACCGCGTCCGCGTACGACGTACCTGCGAACGGTATCTTGTTCCAACGATTGCGGCAAACGCGGAAACGTAATACGTCCGGAAAGCTGCCGCAGCTAGCCGTAACTGCCAGCGACGAGATTCGTCGATCCGTTTCGATCGTAAGAACACGGATACTCGGCGATCCGTTTGTACTCGTCAGGGTATTTACATCCGCTTCCGTCCATCCGGATTACACGAACGAGCGTCCAGCGTCGAGACGCCTGACGGACGAGACGCGAAGCTCTCGACTGCGTCATCCGCGACGTGGAAGAAGACGGCGACGACGACGACGACGACGAAGAAGCCTCGATTGGGAAGGTGACATTCGACAGAGGCGCGAGGTGAACGAGATATTACGAAACGTCATCGATCCCCTCAAGCAGGAATCGACCATTTCGAGCGTTATCTGGCGGAAAAGTGCTACTACGTCAACGAGTTACGATCCAAGAGACGCTGGAAACGAGCCGAATGAATCAACCAGCAACAACGCTGCCGATGTTGATGGAAGAATCGCCGGTGTCGCGTTATCAGCGGATAAAGTGGCTTTCGTCGAGGACGGTGGAGGAGAGAAGAAGGCGCGGAACGAAGCCGATCGGCAAGAAGAAAAATCGGCAGACGCGTCAGGGACGCGGGTGCGTGATAACGGTTACAACGACAACGCGAAATGGGATGGTAGCGATGGTTTACGGCAGGAGGCTATCGGGGCTTATGGCATCACGATCGGGAATGCCGATTTCTCGAGTAAGGTGGCGACATCCGGAATCGTGAATAATCACAATAACAATAGTAATGCTAATATTATCAATAATAATAATACTCGTAATCGTAATCATCAGAGAAAGTATAATGATAGGAGCGTGAGTGAGAATGAACGATCACCGGTGACGTTGGGTAACGGCGTGACGGAGAAATCGGTCGTAACGAGGTCCGGAAGTGATGGCGACGCAAATTACGTCGAGGACGTGAGTGCGTTAGAGTGGTGGACAACGAGAACGGTTGCCGTGCCGATGACAACGCGTTCCCGTCCACAAGAAGAGGTGACCGGTGTTCCCGTAAATACGAGGACGCGGCCGAGGTTATCGACCGTCGGTAACGGTACCGTGAAATCGGTGGACGCGTCGGAAAAGTCGAGGCACGGGGTTAACGCGACCCCGGCCAAGGTCATCGGTGAGGAAAAAGACGATAACGAGTCCAAGGAAGCTACGACGACCGTCAAAACAACGAATGGCGGAAATTCATCGACGCAGTTGCCACCACCGACGCAAGACACCTCTATGGAAGCACGTGAGTCTTCTATGAATTTATTTACGTTTAGTTGGTTCGATTACTTTCCCCGACTATTTCTAATCGTGTCATTCCGTTGCGGAATCAATGTTGCGTTCCGCGTGCGTTTTTCGGCAATCGCGCCTACCTTGGTTTTCATTTGAAAATTTGATCTCTCAGGCCTACAGTTCGGTCTCTTCCCGCTTCGTCGAGCTTTCAATAGCGAGAAGCTCTTCCGTTGCTTCTTTTGTCGTGCCTTTCGGCAGGCATGTTTACATGAACTTCGCGCGTAAGCGTTTGGGCAGCAGGACCCTCCTTCTCGCACGATCATCAACGGGCCAACGCGCGGAGCTATTTTTAAAACTATTCGAGGAGAGACGAGACGCGTTGCGGTCGACACTGAACAACGACCGTCACCTTTCTTCCTTCAATCCTTCTCGTCCTCCATCTCACCTCTCGCACACTCCTCTCACTCCTCTTTTACTCTTCTTTGTAATCCTCTCCAGTTTTTTTTCTTCCTCGACGTTGACTCCTCTTCTGAATAGCTTTCTCGTCCTTCCTCGTAGCTGCAAGGACGAGGAGAGTGGCGTGGCGGTTTCGGACGTCGCATTTCGCGCCTCCGGATCGTGGAGAAAAAAAGCGATCGAGGAATATGCGGGGAGAGAGATCGGAGACGAAGGAACGAGATTGGAGGAGGAGTCGTGTAAAAATGTGAAAGTGAATGGAGGCTAGACAATGCCGCAGCCGGCATTTATGAGTGCCTGGCTCAAACTATATGATCCATGAGGCTTTCATTGAAGGTCACACGTCCTATTAAGACATTTTGACGTACTTAAAATCGTCGACGTCTGATCATCGCAGCTCCAAGCATTCAAACCGTGTCTTGAGAGTTCTCATCATCAAAATGGCTGCCATGTGCTCCAAAATGGCTGCCCAGTGCTTCAAAATGGCTGCCCAGTGCTTCAAAATGGGTGACTCTTGACGACTCCAGTTCCAAACATCCACCAAGACCTAGAAAAATACAAATTGAGTTTCAAACCGGGTCTGGAGAGTCTTCCTCGACAAAATGGCTACCAGGCGTGGCTAAAATGATCGTCCTGCTCCAGCTTACCAATTCCAAAAGAAATCCCTTCTCACGACGGCCGAAGGGTACGGGGCGCGTTAAAAATTTCGTCATCGAAGGTTAGATCGCCACTTGGGAGTTCCTCGCAGAACGTACACGTGTCGAGCTATGCGTCATTACGGCCGGAGAGGCCAGGGGGGGCGGAGTTTACGCGCTTAACCTCTGACCTTCGTGGAAGCTGTGTCTGTCGGGGTTTCTTACGGAAGGTCACCCGGGTGTATCGATACAGTTATATTATCTACCACGAGGGCGCTGTGTAAGCCGCGTCAACGATTCCAACGATGAAATTTCGTGGATCCTTCCTTCTTTTGATCGGCCACTGTAGTTCCCTCATCCGCCACCAGAGGGCTTTTAACCCTTCTCCGACAATTTTACGTTCCATTCTCGCTCGTTTCGAACGTAAAGTAAATGTCGTAACGACAAAAAAGAAACTGTTATTCCGATAATTCTGGGTCGTCGAGAGAATTCTCGTTGGTCAGTCGGCTTACACGTATATACGACACGAACTTGTATAGCGTAGAGACGGAGGCACTCACCGCTCTCATCGTGGCTACGCGCGTGATTCAGCCGGCTATTTTTTTCGCACATCTCTCTCGTCGACCGAGAGAGACTTCGAGCGATGCCAGAGAGCATATTCTCTTCTCGCCGGTATCACGCGCGGCCGAGTCAACGATGGCATTACGAGAAAGGACATTACCTATTTTTCCAATACAAATTCCTAACAAAGAAAATGATAATTTCTACGACGATGAATTTTTAGTCAAATCCTAACCTAAAAATTTATTTTTATTTTTATTGTCACAATTTTCCCACTCGAACTTTATATTTATTATCGAATAAATAATTTTAATTTCGTATTACGATTTTGAGGATTTTTTTTTTAAATTTAATAAAAACACTTTTTATTTTTCCGAAATATTCTTCGATTATCGAGGTTTGTGTTTTTGCGAGACACCCCGTAGTGTGTGTGTCACGAGTTGAGTTCTGGACGGATCCCAAATGAAAGCGCTCGCGCGCTCTTCTATAGCCAACGTTACCGGGTACGAGAGAGAGAGAGAGAGAGAGAGAGAGAGAACGGGTCCGAGAGAGGAATGACTAAATGGCCTGACTAACCGGCCGGGCACTTCGAAACTCGGCCCTATTTTCGCCGTTCTCGAGAAAAGAAGTGACTCCCTCCTCCGTTGACTTCTCCCGTAGCAAGAATGAGCGAGAGAAAGAGAAGAGAGAGGAGTAAAAAAAAACAAGAAATAGACAAAAATACGAACAAGACCGAGATGAAAATCCGAGAGGAGGAGGAGGAGAGAGAGAGAGAGAGAGAGAGAGAGAGAGAGAAGCAAGAGTGGGATTTTAGACGGATAGCAGGAGCCCGAGGGTCGCGTACGTTGCGTGCGTGCGTGCGTACATGCTTCTTGGCATGGGCGGCTGTTGACACGTGCGAGGATCCTCCACGTGCTCTCGAGAATTCTTTCAACGTTAGAGCGTAGACCCCGGCCCCGTTCCGATAAAAACGAACCTCGAATAAACACGCGACGTACTATTTTCATCGGCGCGTAAACAACGAAACAAAACAACAAAAAGTAAACCAACGAACGAAAAAACAACAACAACAACAACAACAACACTTGAAAAAAAAAAATGAATAATAATTAATTTTTGTCAATATGGAGGATGAAATAATAAAACAAAGGAACCCTTTTCATCGTTGATAAAGAAAAAAACAACGGGGAAAGAAAAAAACAAATGGAAAGGTGGAAGGTTCTTGTTTGAAGGGAAGAGGAGGGATGCGCGTGCGCAGAATCGCGAAGAATGGAATTGTGCGCACACGTCGAAACGAAAGACAGAGAGAGAGAGAGAGAGAGATACAGAGAGAGAGGAGTAAAGGGTTAACGTCCTTTTGATTTGCTCCTTGCTCTACGTCGTACCTCGCTCACTCAGGTATTTACTTAACCGAGGTTCTACGAAGACAAAGTATATACACGATTAATATAAAGGCGAGAGTGTAAAAGCCATATACTATGCATAATACGTACGTGAAGCAGACATCTTCACTTCGTACGAAGTTATAAACTTCGATGCCGCCACGTTTATTATTCATTCGTGACTAAAATTTATATACGACTCGTAAAAGCTCCTCCCATCGACTCCTTTACCACGTTAGTGTACTTCCATACGTTTCGATTTACGATTCCACGATAGTACTCGACGATTCTTCATTCTTCTTTTTTCATACACACGCCAATTCGCGAGTATATCGTCCCTCGCGTCACTGTAAGAAGTTTATTCGCGCCAGTTAGTAACTATCGTGGTTTGTAGCCCGTGCCGAGCCGCGCATGCGCGAATGCGCCCGGGCGCCGAGATGCGCATGCGCGCGGGCGCCCAAACGCGCATGCGCAAACTGGCACACGCCCACTCGAGCGTCGCGGGAGCTGCGTTGGGTGTGACTCCCGTGAGATATTTCGGAAGATCGACAACCTTTAAGATGATTTGTATACGAATAACAACAACGATAGTAGTAATAATACTAACACGTTGTTTGCGCTCAATAACAATGCGTCGAAATTGGTTCTCGCGCAGAGATAAAAATAAATACGTAACTTTTCAATCTTCGACTGAGTTAATTGACCAATTTTTCAACAAAATTGCAATTGTTCAATGTGCATAAAAAAATGAAGAAAAAAATAAAATTAAAAAACTAAGATCCATCGTTCGTCCTCGATTTCAGATTTCATTCTCCGATGCAAATAATATCTCAGCTTCCTACTCGCGAATGCGATATGCTGTTGCTTGGCAGAATAGGGAGTCAGATCGAGGACAGAGATGGTGTTCGGGTTGAGTGTGAGTCGTACAGAATAAGGGAAGGGGAGGGAATGGTGTAAAAGGGTGTAGAGTGCTGTATAGGTCAACGAGAAATACGAAAGAGCGAGAAGAGAGATGAGAATCATGAAGTAGAAGAGAGGAAGTGAAAACTGGCAGAAAAGAGAGTAGACGGGGAAGGGCGGTGACGATAGGGAGGAAAGAGAGTGCTGGAGCAAAATGGTGATAGGGGTGGGTGGAGGGAGGGGGAGAACGCGCGCGCTAGCGAGCTAAAGGGCTCTGTCGTCATGGCAACACCGCGCGGCACCTAACGCCGGTTGACTGTAGAGGGTGCCTCGAGGTTTTTTCTCTCTTTCTTTTTTATGACTCGGACGATTGCCGTAGGGTCGGAATTCTAAAAATCGTTACACAGACCTAGATACTCTCCGGGCTCTCTTACCCACCCCTTACCAACCCCCGTCCTATACGCCCTTTTCAACCCCCTTGGTCGTCTCAAACCCTCTCACGTTTCTATATAACGCTGGATGCTGCCCTGGAAATATAACGAAGTCGCGCTCGTGTTACCCCTTTTTTAACAATACTACCCATTTCCACCCTCTCTTGGTCTGACTCTTAATGACCTTTTCTACTTATTGACGCTGCATACAGTTTCTCTCGATTCACCCGCAATAGGCGAGCTGATAGTCGATCGCGAACTTTTCAACCCCCTCCCAGTTTTTTTTCCTTCCCTCTACGAGAAGCAACCCCTCGGGAGAGAAAATCAGACGGAGGGATGAAAAAAAAAACGTCGATAGTGTGGCCCGACAATCGTTGTTCGGAAGATCGCGACAATAATTTGAAAAATATAAGGGTGGTTTTTTGTGTTGGATAGGTGATGGGTTTATGAATCGTTCGTGTTAAGGGGTAGCGAGAATATTTCATTTATAAACTTGCCGGTTTCTTAAGCTGTAAAACAGTGACAAGGGAGGCGAGAAGTTTGTTACGATTGCAAATTAATAATTACCGTAAAATGTGGTCAGCTACATTGACATTATGGGATGCGAGGAACAGGATAACCATGGTTTCGCTTCCGATTTTTCAGGATTTATCGACCTTAAGGGTGTAAACGGTTAATACCTGTTTTTTGCGTTTTTCTCCTAGAGTTTTTGAGATATCGGGAAAAATAAGCCCCGAATCTTCTTCAGTGCGCAATTTGCCATCGAATAAGACTATTTTCAATCGTCCCACGGGAAAATTTAATTTTTCAACCCCACTGAATCGCAAGGTCGGAAATTGGGCCAAAAAATCGTCTCTTGTATTACACTGTTTCGATCCATTTTTATAGCTTAGATATATCACAAATTGCCCGCTGATCACGAATTCACAGGTTGTTTTCCGCTCTGATGAAAATTGGAATGTGAAAAAACGAAAAAACGTGATTTTTCACGGTTTTTTCGATTTTTCGTGCACTAATTTATAACTGTCGATGAAATAACCATGATTTTCGTGATGTGCGAGAAATTTCCCATCGAACAAGACCAGTTTAAATCGTCGTGCCAAAAAGTTTAATTACCCCTTCTCCAATCGCTAAGTCGACATTTATCTAAAAAAATCGCTTCCTGAATTACAGTCTTTCAATGAATTTTTATTGCTTATATACATCGGAAATTGCCCGCTGATCACGAATTCATAGGTGGTTTTCCGCTCTGATGAAAATTGGAATGTGAAAAAACGAAAAAACGTGATTTTTCACGGTTTTTTCGATTTTTCGTGCACTAATTTCTAACTGTCGATGAAAGAACCATGATTTTCGTGATCTGCGAGAAATTTCCCATCGAACAAGACCAATTTCAATCGTCTCGCGAAAAATTTAATTACCCTTTCCGCAATCGCTAAGTCGACAATTTACCTAAAAAAATCGCTTTCTGAATTACACTCTTTCAATGAATTTTTATTGCTTATGTACATCGCAAATTGTCCGCTGATTACGAATTCACAGGTGGTTTTCCACTCTGATGAAAATTGGAATGTGAAAAAACGAAAAAACGTGATTTTTCACGGTTTTTTCGATTTTTCGTGCACTAATTTATAACTGTCGATGAAATAACCATGATTTTCGTGATGCGCGAGAAATTTCCGATCGAATAAGACTCTAATCGGAGGCATTTTCGAGAAAAAAAAATGTCCTCCCCATGGGGCTCATTTTTCCGGACCGACCCCTTTGGTTCGAAAAATCGGGTTTTTCAAATTTTTGCCACGGCCGCAAAAATTGAGACAGCCGGACGAACCTGGACTCGTTCGTCTCGTCTCGGCGAGCCCTTCTAAAAGTTATTAGTGAAATTTTCTGTCGGAAGAACGAGAACCGAGATACTGCCCCGCAAAAAATCGATTTTCCGGGATTTTCGGGTCGATTTTAGGTTCGGGAAACCTACGATATATCGAATTCCGGTGAATTTGAATCGTTTCAAAAGCCGCAAGAACTTTTATCAATCGAATCTCCCATTTGACGGTACATTATTCAATTTAAACCACGGGGGTAGTTTTTGATCGAGATAAATTTGGGGTAGCAAAAGATTGGAATCGAATCAATAATTCAGGACAAGTAAGAATATTCAAAGATGATGGAAGATTGAAAATTATAACGAAACGCGAAACGGCAAGAATTTTTTTTTTCTCATCGAGGGTGAGCAACCCCTGTACGAAGGGAGATCGGAGTAAAATGTCCGATGATGTGGTTGAGAAGTTCGCCAGCCGTCGTGCACGGTGAACAGTATTTGCACAACCCTTACGCACTCGTCGTCGTCAAATCACGCGGGGGTTGATGCAGTCCCCCGTTACGACATAACGGGGGTGAAAACAGGGGTAGGGGGTAAAATGGGTCTCAATCTACCCCATAGCATCACGTATCTTGTATATGGGGCATTCCATCACGACTAGAAAAATCCTCGATCCTCGTCCTCTGGGATTTTGCCTCAAATTTGTTCTAGGGGTTGTTACAACCCTTAAGAGCATGCCAATAGCCATTACGTCCCATCTGAAACAGAAAATTATCCAACAGGGTTAGATACGATCTAAAAACGTGAGAAAAAATTATAAAATTGTATTCCATTGTATAATAAAGAAAATATTGTTTTCATTGTTGTTACATCCCCTTAAGAGCATGCCATAGCCACGAGGTCCTACCTGAAACAGAAAATTATCCAACGGGGTTAGATACGATCTAAAAATGTGAAAAAAAATTATAAAATTTTATTCCATTGAATAATAAATATTTTTTTCATTGGTAAAGATTGCTAAAAAAACATTTTTTAAACTCGAATTAACAGCTCAACTTTAATAAGGAACGCCCCATACAACATAAACAAATATAGATATAGCAACACGTGTATTTTTTTTCTCATTTCTCATTCTCTCAGAACTCACCCCTTTCGTTCATCAGGGGTGTCGAGAGCGAAGTATCGTCCAACCAACTGCAGTCCCTAACCTCTCTCGACTCATCTCGTCAAATAAAAACAAATTTATCGCAGCCTTTATTTTTTCGAAAATTTGGACAATTTCAAAATTTTTAATCCAACATTCATCTACCTCAAATTATTTTCTTTTAAAAAATCACTTTGTATCCAATTGTTCTAGCGAACATTAATAATAATAATAATTTATTTCTCATTTTTCAAAATTTTCAATATTTTTGCAAAACAATTGCAAATGTTTTTTTTTTTTCTTTTTTCCTCGTCTCGTTTCTGAAAGTACGTGCGAGAAATAAGCCTTGCTCGTGATAGGTGTCCGCTAGAAACTGTCGGATCGGCGAACTCGTTCAACCGTGGCTAAACGAAACGGACGTTCCCGACAACTGGTACGGACAAATCCCCTCGGTCTCGTCTAAGGGTCTTATCGACTGGCTCGAGTTCTCAGTCGACCCGTACACTATACGGCTACTGTATTAATATTCATAAGCCGAAAAACTTACGGGACGAGCGAAATTCCAGCTATCCGATCGACCAATAATTCTTTATAACAAAATAACAAATAAATAATAATTAATAAATATAATAATAATATTGATAATAATATAACATTAAATATAATAATAATAATAATGTTAAGAATAGTATTATATTAATATAATAATATTAAATATAATAATAATATTAAGAATAATATTATAATAATATAATAATATTAAATATAATAATAATAATAATAATAATATTATAATACTAAATAAATAATAAATTTTAAAAAAAACATAATTAATTGACAAACTAAAATCAATTATTCGTCGGTGAATTACCAATTATTATTCAAACGCTATGAGTAAATAATGACATTTTCAATAATTTAAAAAAACTGTAAAAAAAAAAGAAAAACTATAAAAAAAAAATTGTAAAAATTTCCGAAAGAAAGTTTAGAGTCGGATTACTGTTTTTTCGTTGTTGCCGATAAGGATTCCTCGGGCCAGTTAGCGGACGAGACACGACTCGGTCTGACCTCGTGTGTCTGGAACTACTTAAGGACGGTCACGACACGCGCATTGAAGTTAACCCCTGCGTATAAATGTGTATAGTGACGACACGTGACACACGAATGGCTTGAAAAAAAAATAAATAAAAAAATATCTCGCTAGACTGGTTTATCGAAACCAACCCCCTCCCCTCCCCCTCCCCTGACATTTTCATCAACCCTTAGGTGATCCAGTGATAATAATGATAATAATAACGTGGTCGAGAGAGTCCCTCGACGCCCTTCGCCTCGTACTAGCCATTGTCCTCGTCTCCTCTCGACGTCATTATCACGAATAGTGAATAGAACAAGCAACCTGAATGTTTTATTGTTTCGTCAATTAAAAATCTTGGGGCTCGAATCGATTTTATTATTAAAAAAAAAAAAAAAAAAAAACAAAGATTCTTTTCATCTTTTCACACTCCGGAGGCTCTTTGATTCTCTCATCTCGTTCTTTCCCAAATTTTACGAAACTTTCGACAAAGTCATTATTAAAAACCAAAAAAAAAAAAAGTCAATTTTACAAAAAAAATATTTTTCATTTTTCTGAAAATCGAAAAATTTGGAAAAAAATTTCACAAAATTGAAATAAACCAAATAGATCGAAGGATAATTAACGAAGGAGAAAAAAAATGCAAACCAATTGAGAAACTAAATAAATAAAAAAAAAAACAGTTAACTCTGACCGGAAACTAGTGCGATAAAATTAAACAAGAGTCCAAGAGAAACAAAAAAAAATTTTTAAACACAAAAAAAATGAAGGAACAAAAAGACATCGATGTGTCATTATGGGTACAATGAACCAGAGAAAGAGAAAGAGACGGGAGAGTCTGTGCGAATCGAGGATAAAGATATGTCGACATGGTAATATACACAAACTTCACGAGTGGCTTACACACCTGTAACTCCTAAAGCCATTATTCAAACTCCGCAGACAGTCATTATTATTATTAGACCCCTTGTAATTATTCATAGTCTCGCTCTGTGGAGTCCCAACTGCCCCCCTCCCCTCTCTCCCTCCCTCTCTCTCTCTCTCTCTCTCTCTCTCTCTCTCTCTCTCTCTCTCTCTCTCTCTCTCTCTCTCTCCCTCTGTCTGTTTGTCTGTCTGTCTCTGTCTGTTTGTCTGTCTGTCTCTGTCTGTTTGTCTGTCTGTCTCTGTCTGTTTGTCTGTCTGTCTCTGTCTGTTTGTCTGTCTGTCTGTCTGTCTCTCTTTCTCTCTCTCTCTCTCTCCCATTTGGTCTAAAAATGAGGGAAACGATCGATGCTAGCTTTTCTTACGTAGTTCGTTATATTCTCTCATATACACGTATGAGTTTTTGTGAACACGTTGTGGGAATTGCAGTAACAGTAGCTGCAGTGTGTCGAAATGTAGGACACGCTCGTTTGTACTGGAGTCTCGTGCTGTGAGAATTGTAACGTTACTTTCACAACGAAACTCGTACCTACCCCTAGTCACTTGCTACCCCCTTCAACCCCCTGAATCTTGTCGCAGTATCGCAGGACGAGATCGAGGGTTGCGAAAAAAAAAAAAACTTTTGACTTTTTACCCTCGTTGGTGTAGGACGGAGGAACAAAAATTTTAGGGGTGAAAACGAGTCACGAGATTCGAGGGACGAGAGCTAAGGGTTGGTTCTTTAACATTTTTGTTTCTTCCATACGAGAACATTATTTCACACCGAAATTGAATCTTTCTTTTTGCTCGTAAGAATTTAAAAATTCAAAATGACGAACGACAGAATTAAATAAATAAATATTAGGGGTGGTTTTCGTTTGATTTTTATTCGAAAAATATTCGAGAAAAGTTCGCGATTTCAATGTTCAACCCTTACGTCGTGAAAGGGTTGTACACGTGAGATTGAAGGGGCGCGAAGAAAAACGAGGGATATGGTAGAGACACGCTCGGAGAGTTTGATAGGGAGGAAGAGGGAAACGTGGGAAAAAAAAGAGGGACGTTGGCGAGAGGGGTTGCATTGCCGAGGGCGAGAGAGCAAGGGGGTAGGAGGTAGGGTGGCACGGTAGGCTCTGGATTTACCAAGAGGGAAATTGTGCCAAGTGCAGGAGAGTATACTGGGGCATCGACCAGTGGCAAAGCAACGGTACCGCATGAAGAGGGAGAGAGGGAGGGATAGGGGGGATCACACATCACAGCAAAAACGCGTTAGGGTGCATCATGGTGCGCACCACTTGCCAGCATGCCCGATACCCCCGAAATTTCCTTCCGAAATCGGTGCCATACACCTCCACAGGTTTCTCCTGTTGAGCAGGTCCGTTTTGCGAATTTCGGTCAATGGTAATCAGTCTTTCAGTCAGTTCAAAGTTAAGTCAAGTTTAAGATTAAAGTTGAGTCAAATTTAAGTTCAAACTTGAGTCAACTTTAAGTTCAAACTTGAGTCAACTTTAAGTTCAAACTTGAGTCAATTTTAAGTTCAAACTTGAGTCAACTTTAAGTTCAAACTTGAGTTAAATTTAAGTTCAAACTTGAGTTAAATTTAAGTTGCAACTTGAGTCAAGTTTAAGTTTAAACTTGAGTGAAATTTAAGCTCACACTTTAGTTAAATTTAAGTACAAACTTGAGTCAAGTTTAAGTTCAAACTTGAGTTAAATTTAAGTTCAAACTTGAGTCAAATTTGCGTTCAAACTTGAGTCAAATTTAAGTTCAAACTTGAGTCAAATTTAAGTTCAAACTTGAGTCAAATTTAAGTTCAACCTTGAGTCAACTTTAAGTTCAAACCTGAGTCACATTTAAGTTGCAACTTGAGTGAACTTTAAGGTCAAACTTGAGTCACATTTAAGTTCAAGCTTAAGTCAAATTCAAGTTGCAACTTGAGTCAAATTCAAGTGAAAACTTGAGTCAAATTTAAGTTCAAACTTGAGTCATATTTAACCTCAAACTTAACTTCAAATTTACGTCAGATTTGAATTCCAACTTAAGCTTAAAATTAAATACGCTCTTGATTCCTATCGCGAGTCATCTCTGTAATTCGAACTTTCGAATAATCCGAAAATTCTCCGGCCAATAACTTTCGCTCTAGTGACCAAAAATTTCTTACGCATCGATGAGGAACGCCCCGTAAAAAAAAAAAAAAAAAAACAAGTAAATAACGAATAAAAAAACCCCACGTTCCACTGCCGAAAAAAAATACGAGATCTAATAATATCGAGAGTACACACACGTACGAGCAAAGATCATCGGGAGAAGAGAATAAAAAAAAAAACAAAATGTGTCTCACAAGTGCTATCTATGCCAAAGCACGGGCATATAACTTTTCGACGCAACGAAATTCCGGCAAATGAGCGAACGAGAAAGAGAGAGAGAGAGAGAGAGAGAGAGGATTTTTCTTTTTTACACGTCGAGAGTTCTCAAATCAAAAACCAAATTCTTGGCAACCAAATCGACTTTGAAATCGAATTTTACTGCTATAATACATACATGTTCATATACACACACACACACACACACACACACACACATATATATATATACATAATTTATATATTTATACATATATATTTATATACATATAATTTATATATTTATACATATATATATTAATGTGTGTGGTATATAAACATATACATATACATATACATATTTATAGAAATAAATAATAATTAATAAGTATAATAATAATATTCTAATAATATAATAATATTAAATACAATAATAATAATAATATTGATAATATAATAACATTAAATATAATAATAATAATAATATTAAGAATAATATTATAATAACATAATACTGTTGATTAATTAATAATATAATATATTGATAATATATATAAATGTGTGTGGTATATAAATTTATATATTTATAACGCGTACACGATGAGAAACAGGAGGAATTTACAAAAATAACTGTCGCCGAGAACTCTCGGCGTGACATAAGAGCCATATATTTTTGGAATGTTCGAATCGCAGGGCAAACGAGAAGATATCGAGCAAAACGATGCGTCAATTTTTTTTTTCTTCATATTTATGTTTTTTTTTTTTGTTTTTTCAATTTTTACCAAAAAGGTTCGATCGACGTTTACGATATTTTGATAAAAATACGTTATCAGTAATACTTTTTCTTCCCCTCGATTGCAACACAACAAAATCAAATCTCAATAAAATTATTAACAATTGACACATTTTTTAAAAAAAATTGTTAATCGTTTAATATCGCAACAAAAACAAATTATTATTTCGTTTTCGACGTAATAACAATTCCCCCGGGAATTACAAAATTTCTCTTTCTTTCCCATTTCCAAATATTTTCAAAATTCCAAAAAAAAAAATCAAAAATCATAAAATAAAATATCGTCAGCAAGCTGGTTCCCGTCTTGCCCTTCGACCCATTATTGTCGCAGTAAAAAACTTTCCTTCAACGACAGCCACGAGTTGAGACAGAAAGAGAGAAAGAGAGAACTCGTCTTCGTAACTGACCACCATTACCCCCTTCTCGCTCCAATTCACGCACTCACGTTGCGTGCGCGTTTATTGCGCGTGCAATGGGCTCGTACGTGCGTGAATGCGCGTCAAAGAGTGAACGAGTGAGAGAAATAGAGAGAGAGAGAGAGAGACACACACACACACACACACACACACAAACACAGAGAGAGAGAGAGAGAGAGAGAGAGAGAAAGAGAGGAAGAGAGGAAGAGAGAGTTTGGCAAGGCGCGTGCGCGACTAAAATGTCTATTCGTCGCACGCGTATGCACGCCCATATAGACATATATATATATAACTTCTGGGGTGTCTAGCTTGCGTCTGGCATCGCGGAGATCCTTGAATGAACGACTATTTTTAAAGGGTTCAACGAATAAACTACGACGCTGCCAGTGAGCGAAGAACGAGGGGGGGGGGGGGGGGGGACGCAATGCCACTGGGTTGAGTGGAGAGGGAGGGGGGGGGGGGGGGGGGGGATAGGCCACGATGGAATTTGGCAGAGAGCACGAGAGACAAGTCGAGATTGCACTCGCCAAAGAGATCCTTTTTCGACTGGAAAGAACTATTTTGTTTATTTAGCTTGGTGAAAATTGCAAGGTGAATTCTTTATGGACTTGGTAGAACGAGGGTTTGCATAGAATTTTTGAGAAATTTTGTTTTCTTTTTGTTGTTTTTGTTTTTGTTTTTGTTTTTGTTTTTTTTTTTTTTATTGCTGGCCTGTGATGTGCCGAGGATTTTGGTCGATTGCAAGAGAGTTATCGACTGGAGACAATTTTAATTATTTATAAACAAAAAAATGATTTTTGAATATTTGAGAAATATCGAAAATACAAAATTTTTTCAAAATTGTATGTAAACATTTTTTTTTAAATTATATTTTAGCGTAACCGTAAGTATTTAAAAGTTAACGATCGGGTTTGCAAAAAAATATTGTTTATAAAAAAAAATTCATTATTTTTGAATATTTTGTATTTTGGAATTTTTACGTTTTTTTTTTCTATATTTGTATTTCTATATTATTGTATTTCTAGATTCTCGATCGAATTCTCACATTGGTGGGAATTTTATTGAGAAATTAATTAATTAATGTTAAATGTTTTATTGAGAAATTAATTAATGTTAAAATTTGCAATTTAAGGCCAAACATAATTGGATCTCAAATTTCTCAATAAAATTCTCACATCGGTGGGAATTTTATTGAGAAATTAATTAATTAATGTTAAATGTTTTATTGAGAAATTAATTAATGTTAAAATTTGCAATTTAAGGCCAAACATAATTGGATCTCAAATTTCTCAATAAAATTCTCACATTGGTGGGAATTTTATTGAGAAATTAATTAATTAATGTTGAATGTTTTATTGAGAAATTAATTAATATTAAAATTTGCAATTTAAGGCCAACTATAATTGGATCTCAAATTTCTCAATAAAATTCTCACATTGGTGGGAATTTTATTGAGAAATTAATTAATTAATGTTGAATGTTTTATTGAGAAATTAATGAATGTTAAAATTTGCAATTTAAGGCCAAACATAATTGAATCTCAAATTTCTCAATAAAATTCTCACATCGGCGGGAATTTTATTGAGAAATTAATTAATTAATGTTAAATGTTTTATTGAGAAATTAATTAATGTTAAAATTTGCAATTTAAGGCCAAACATAATTGGATCTCAAATTTCTCAATAAAATTCCCACCAATGTGAGAATTTTATTGAGAAATTTGAGATCTTTAGGTATATTTGGGGGGGGGGGGGGGGGGGGGGGGGATTATGGTTGGCCTTAAATTGCAAATTTTAACAAATACGATCGTCCGTTTTCCCCTTCCCCTCGCCAACCTCTCGCGGTACGTCGGATATGGGCGAATTGCCACGAGAGAACACGGAAGGCCACAAATGTGCCCTCGTAATTCAGCGTTCATTGCGCGCCTATCGGTTCGTTCTCGCGCTGGGCTACCCCGCGGTATGAAAACGCGCCCCGAACCAAACCGAATGTCTGTGGTACGTGCACACGAGGTATGCGCGCAACGACGACGTACCACGCGTTTCTAAACGCAGCAAACTCTAGCAACGGACTGGGTGGTTGAACAAAAAAAAACAGAAATAAGCGGATCGAATCCCGAGCGAATGGAATTTTTTTTTTTTTTTTTAGGGCGAGGATAATGTAGATTTGTTGGTATATTTGTAATTAGGTATGAGATAAATGTATCCTAAGAGCGCTTCGAGTCGATTTTATTGGTTTTTCGAATTAATCGAGGCAAATTTGAGGTTATGGTAAAATGGCTGGAAGCTTTGGTTTTTTGCAGAATTGAAGGTTTTTTTTTATTGTGTTTTGAGAGAGTGGTGGGCGTTAAGGGTGGGAAATTGAATTTGGTTCAATTGATTATGAGCATTTTTCGATTTTTGATAATTGATAGTTGACAACTAAAAAATCGTAAATTGGTAGAAAAAATATTTTAACAAATCTATTCGAAAAGGGTTTCTTTTTGTAGGAAATTTCTCGCTGATTACGAATATCGCGGTCGTTTTCTTCTCTCGTAAAAAATTACTCGATAAAGTATTGGAAAAACCTAAAATTTCACCGTTTTTTCGAATTTTTATTTACCAATTTCGATCTATCGAGAGTACGATCGCGATATTCTCATTGTACAGAAACTTGCCCACAAAAATATTCCCATACAAATATAAAAAACAAATTCGTCGTCCCAAACCCAAACCCAAACCCAAAAATTTCATATTTTCAATTTTGAAAAGAAAATAATAACTTCCTACCAATTCAAAAAACCATCCTCAAAAAAACCCCAAACCCAAACCCAACGACCATCCCACCAAAAAAAAAAACCCAAAATTTCATTTACAAAAAAAAAAAATCATCGACCAATTCCCAAAAGCAAAAAAAAAATTGCACTAGATGGCGCTCGAGAGAAACTAAGCTGGACCAAGAGAAGGAGAGAAACAGAAACAAAGGGAGAGAGTGAGAGAAAACCAAGCGCGAAAGGGAAAGAGAGACAGAGACGGAGTGAACATAGCGAAAGAGTTGGACGATGACTCGTGTGTGCATCATGCACACCGAAAGCATCCGCGTTTGCTCAACATAACCTCTTCGTCCCTGTCTCCTCCACCCCCCCCCCCCCCCAACCGCTCCTCTGTCTATTTCGTCGTGCCGTATGCGCACGTTGGACCTTGAGCCACTATTACCGCGTCTGTTTAGTGCGTGATGTAATCGTATATCCTAGAGAGAGCGCTCACCACCGTCCCGACGGATATCTTGCACGCGGCCTAGGCTGCACCTACGAGTGTTCGTGGGACGGGCCGAGCGGCGGCGCTGCGGCGGGAGGGAGGGGGGGGGGGCGAGAATGAGTAACTGCGCATGCGCGTGTGTCCGTTGATGTCGTAGCGATGGGTCGAGGGTGGGGGATGTGGCGGAGGCCAAGTGTCGTAAATAATACTTGCATATATATATATATATATAAATACATATACATATATATATATATGTGTATAGAGTGTGTGTTAGGTGCATTGAAATAATTTATGATCATGATACTCGCTGCGCTCACCGAGACACCGAGACGCGAAAGCAACGGGTGTACGTATACTATTTCATATATATGGCGAGAGTGGGGCAATATGGCCTAGGCGGGTTAATTGGAACGGGGGTTATTTTTTGTAGAAAATAAAAGGGGATGATTGTAAATGTTAATTAGAAATGCGACGGTTTGTTAAATTTACAAATAACGATAGGGTGGAATTAATTTGTATTGTTTAATTTTTCGATGAGGTTTAAGGGTAGATTTATATTTGACGAGAGGGTCGGGGTGGGTAAGTCGAGAGGGATTTTTGTTTTTGTTTTATGAGGGTTTATAAATTTTTGAGGATTGTAAATTGCGAGTTCGACGTTATAGTTGCACGGGTTTTACGATAAATAGGTAGAGTTAGTTCATAAAATTGAAAGGAGTATCGAGAATATCTCGGGGGTTGATATACTCATAGTGAATAATCGCGTTTGCGGGGATCTTGAGAACGACGTTGGAACACGAGAAGAGAACATTTCTCGCTGCAGGGGAACCGATCGTGAGCATGCAAGCTGAGGATATATATGTATATATTGCGGGTATAAAAAACATATACCGGGTGACCGAAAAATAAGTGACACACCAAGTTTGTGCAGATTCTAGATGAACTCCTGAACACATAACTACTTGGTCATTTTTCGAAATTCGCCATAGTTCTTAAACGAGAGTCGTTTTAACGAATCGAACGTACAGTAATTGCTCCAGATTCAAGGCTATTTCGAATTTTCGAAAACTGACTGAACAGTTACCCTCGAGGCATCATCTAGAATCTGCCAACACTCGGTGTGTCACTTATTTTTTGATACACCCGATATACCTGTACGTAATATTGGTACAGAGAGTCTTGTACACGACTCTTCTCGAGCGCAATTGGTCCCTTTACAAGAGGTGAACGTACTCGTAAGATTCCTGCGACATCGTGCTCGCGTTTGGAAACGTCGTCGACGTCGAAGAAGAGGATGGAGAAGAAGTCAAAAAAAAAAAGGAGACAAAAAATAAGCGAACATCGTGTGTTAGGTTCGTGCGGGGGTGGGGAATCGGTACGACCCAACGATGTTCCCGCATATTGCTCCCACGCGAGTTCGAAGGATAAAAAAAGAAAACTGAAAAATAACAAACACTACGTGGGTAACGTATATACATACATACGTCGCGAAATTAATGATCCTCTATCAAGTTTCTAACGTAATGAACGTTGATTTCGAGTTTAAGATTTTGCTTGCATATTTTTGTTATTCCACTTTCTTACAACGCCTACGCACACTGTCGGAAATGAGAAATGGCGTTCTGTCAATTCGAGGAAAATAAACATTCCGTGAATTCAAATTTGGTGACACAAATTCGACACAATTTTTGGTCTCTGGCTTTTCGCGATTTTGCAAAATTTGAAAACGTGAAATTTGTTTATAAAATATTTATCTCGACCCACAGGAGGTAAATAATAATAATAATAATAATAATTAGATTTATCAATTAAATTTAAATAAAAATCAATTCATTTCAGTAAATTTATATTTATTTATAATTAAATAAACAAAATTATTATTATGGTGAAAAATGCAAAATTAAGGCTTGAAAAAAAAAAACTTTTTTTTCTTTTTAGAAAATTGAAAAATTCTTTTCCGATTAAATAATTGGGAAAAAAAAATTCGCCAACGGCGATCGATCGTAATCGAACCTTCGAAATATCGTCGAACTCTGACGGGGGCGTCCCGGGTCGGACTTCACAAAATTTATTTGGCACGACGAGACGAGACGTCGCGTATGTAATAACAACGGCGCGACGTCCGCGTGTCTGGTTCGTTGGCCCGTCCATTGTTGCAAGTTCCGTGAACCAAAAGAGACAAGGAGAGTTCATCACGACTGTGATTCTCTTGTCGGTCTCGTTTCATCGATGAAACGCACACAGTCGGGGTCATTGTCGAAAAGTCAACGACATACGATCGACTTTAACCCCTTAGTCAGGAAAATGGTAGTCGATCCAACTTTATTATTAAAAAAAAAAAAAAAAAAAAAGAAAATTCTGAAAATAACGATATTTTTTTTAAACATAAAAATTCTTAAATTAAAATAATTATTAATTTTTCTTCATCGAATTTATTAATTCAAAAAAGATAATAATCGTTTCATTTTGTTTTTGGATTTATTTATTTAAAAATAAATTTATTTCTAAATTATTTAAATTATTTAGTTTTCGTAATTATTTTTTTTTTAAATAAAAAAGAAGCAAAGTTTAATCGACGAATTTTATAATTCTGAATCGATCTTGATCTTGTAATCCTAGATTGTCATTCGATTGTATTTAGCAACGAGAAATAAAAATTAATTTTTCAATAAAATATTTGTTTTTCGAAAAAAAATTCTTAAAATAATATTTTTTTTTAAACATAAAAATAATTATTAATTTTTCTTCATCGAATTCATTAATCGAAAAAAGATAATAATCGTTTCATCTTATTATTGGGTTTATTTATTTAAAAATAAATTTATTTCTAAATAATTTAAATTATTTAACTTTATGATTATTTTTTTTTTAAATAACAAACAAGTAAAGTTTAATCGACGAATTTTATAATTCTGAATCGATCTTGATCTTATAACCCGAGATTTTCATTCGATTGTATTTAACAATGAGAAATAAAAATTGATTTTTCAATCAAAAATTTTTTTTTCGAAAAAAAATTCTAAAAATAATATTTTTTTTAAATAAAAAAGAAGCAAAGTTTAATCGACGAATTTTATAATTCTGAATCGATCTTGATCTTATAACCCGAGATTTTCATTCGATTGTATTTAACAATGAGAAATAAAAATTAATTGTTCAATAAAAAATTTCTTTTTCGAAAAAAAATTCTAAAAATAATATTTTTTTTAAATAAAAAAGAAGCAAAGTTTAATCGACGAATTTTATAATTCTGAATCGATCTTGATCTTATAACCCGAGATTTTCATTCGATTGTATTTAACAATGAGAAATAAAAATTAATTTTTCAATAAAAAATTTCTTTTTCGAAAAAAAATTCTAAAAATAATATTTTTTTAAATAAAAAAGAAGCAAAGTTTAATCGACGAATTTTATAATTCTGAATCGATCTTGATCTTATAACCCGAGATTTTCATTCGATTGTATTTAACAATGAGAAATAAAAATTAATTTGTCAATAAAAAATTTCTTTGTCGAAAAAAAAAATTCGAAAAACCATATTTTTTTTAAACATAAAAATTCCGAAATTTAAATAATTATTATTTGTGCTTCATCAAATTCGTTAATTCAAAAAAGACAATAATCGCTTCACTCTATTTTTGTACTAATTTATTTAAAAACAAATTTATTTCTAAATAATTTAAATTATTTAATTTTCGTGATTATTTTTTTAAATAAAAAAACAAGCAAAATTTAATCGACAAATTTTATAATTAGCGAATCGATCCTCGATCTTATAACCCCAGATTTTCATTCGATTGTATTTAACAATGAGAAATAAAAATTAATTTTTCAATCAAAAATTTTGTTTTCGTTCGCTAATGTAAAAACCAAAAAAAAAAAGCTTTTAATCAAAAACTTTTATAATTTCGTAAATTTATCCACGCGCTAATATTGAACCGGTGGATTCATCTTGACGTTCCGAAAATATCGCGTTTCGTTTTTTGTTATTTTTTTCGTTTTAATAAAAAAAAAAAAAAAAAAAAAAAAAAACGAAGAAATCGATAAAACGAGGAAAAAAAGAATTAAAAAGAAATTAATGCCACGAGAGAAATCGTCAATGAATGTCAGTGGATCGAAAAAATTGAAGGCCGATTCGTCTCTCCGTTTCATTACGTAAACACTCGCTTCGACGCTCGTAATATTTGCATTTTCAAATAAACTCGAAACGAGAACGAATAATTCGGGTCACGCGGGAGAATTTTTTATTCGTATCAAGTGATCGAATTGATTGAGAATCGAGCTTAAAAGGATTCTCGATTTCTTCGTCATGAACGGATGTTACAACGATGATAAAGAGTTAAACATTGCGAGGCGAGCAGCTGATGATAAGAGAGATCGAATTTATTTATATGTGACATATATGGGTCGTTCCGTGTAAATTTATTTTTCCCACCCACGAAACTCGTCCATTTTTAATTCGAACAAAGTTTCTCAAAACCTGACAAATCCTTTCGACTCGAAACAATTTTCGAAAAGTTTCTCTAATCGTTTTTAATTTTTGAAAGAAAAAAAAAAGAATGTTTTTTCCCGATTTCCCGAATAAATTTTAATAGAAATTATTTTAAAAAATTTGGTGGATTAATTGAATTATCCGTTTAATTATTTAATCGAATTTAGTATTTTTTTTTTATTAACAAATTTGAAAAATAAATTGAAATCGATGCGAAAAATTGAAACGTTATTTAATCCGACACGAAGAAAAAATTGTTCTGGTCATTGGATTAAAAAATTTTGTCGGAACGCCCCATACACATCAGCATAGTCCGCATTTTTTTTTTTTTTCGTTCGTCCACGATTTACCTTGAGCCTTAACGAGGTCGCGTTAATTGTGATTATGTATATATATTTTTTTTGCGACGTTTTTACTCAAAAGAAAAGAAAAGAAACAATAAAATAAAATTGCATTATACAACGTGCGCGTGCAATCGGCGTAAAAAAAAAAAAAAAATTTGCCTCGTGGAGAATTTTGTGGATGGATCGATGTGTTTCTCGTTTTCTTTATTGCACACGCCTGATGCATCTCCCTCTGGTATTCGGGCGAAGGCCACGCGCCACATCAGCGACGTAAAATGTCAATGTTAAAAACTGATATTTTACATTACAACGAAAAGACTGTATATGGGCAATTCCGTGTAAATTCGATAGAAATATAAAAAATCAGGAATTTTGATAATTTCTAAAATACGAAGAATTCCAATTTTCAAAAGATCATAATTCTGATAAGTGACGTTACAGTATTGAAAGAAATCTAAAAAAAAAAAAATCCTGAGAAAAATAGAAAGTTAAGAAAAAAAAAACAAATAATTATTCACTTCTCGCGAAAAAAAAAAAATGTCAAGACTTTCTATTTTTACCTCTCCGAAGTTCTGGATTCTCGTGGGGTTGAACAAGATATCACAGTTTGGGACAAATGCAAAATTTTGTAGTGGGCGACCTCAACTCGGAACGACCCATATATCTCTCCGTACGATGAAAAGATCTCGCCATGAGGTTTATGATTTTTTTGTCGATATATCGGGTGTCCTATTTTCTGTATTAATTGCAGAATAAAGTCGGTGGCACGTGTTAATTTTAAAAAAAATATACCAGTTGTCCCGAACGTGTAAAAAAAATTAACCTACAGGGTGATCCATTTTAATTTTAAAAAAATTAGACATACCGCCCAACTAAAAAAGACTGACTTAGAGTACGAGCCAGTTTAATTTACACAATTATATACCGGGTGTCCCACTCAACTAACAAAAAATTAACCTACAGTGTGATCCATTTTAATTTAGAAAAAAAGATATCCCACGTGTCCTACTTGAGAAAGAAATCCAATATACCGGGTGTCCTAATTGATTTTTAAAAAAAGTAACATACCGGGTGTCTTATTGCCTGCATTAATTACAAAATATACTCAGTGTCCCATCCCAATTAAAAAAATAGGCATGCTTCTCAACTAAGAAAGACTGACCTACAGTACGAGTCATTTTAATTCACAAATTTATATACCGGGTGTCCCGCCGAACTAGAAAAAATTACTCTACAATATATTCCATTTTAATTAAAAAGAAAAAGCTTATCCCACGTGTCTCACTTAACAACAAAAATTCAATGTACCGGGTGTCCCAATCCGCTTAACAAAAACGTAACATACCGGGTGTCCTCGAAGTAAAAAAAAAAACGTGCGACGCGCTGCACGTGCCGAGAATATACTCGCGTCGAAGTTTCGAGCTCCGCGCCACGCCGAACGATAAAAGGACGTCGTGAGGGGAGGTGGAGGTGGAAAGAGGAGAGACAAATATCCACGCTCCGAGACTTTGTTCGTCCTTGGTCCGTTAGTCTCGTGAGGCCGTCCGGCTGTGGTCTCGCGGTCGAAATCATCGGCTCGTGTAGCCGGAACACAGCCGGTTTAGCACAGCGAGAGGGCATTATGATAGACACCCTGTATATATATATATGTATACGCCCCATCTATTCTTCGCGTCTAGCGTAGGCGTAAAGGTCGCAAGGTGGGGTTAGCCGAGTAGGAGCGCGAGGAGGGGCGGGTTGGGGTGGGGAGGAGAGCGGGAGGGGGGGAGGAGAGCGGGAGGGGGGAGGGGGGGGGGCTTAAGAATTAACGGGACGTAACTGAGATCGATTAGTCGCGATCTCGTTCCCGCCCGTATTACTCAGACTTCTCTTCCGGAGTGCGAAACTTGTGCGCGTGTTTCGTTCGTCTCGTTCGAGAAACCCAGTTTATGACAATTATTATGATTATTTCTTTTTTTTGAGAGAGAGGGAAAGAGGGAGACACGTGTAGCCGGACGAGAAGGCGCCAGCCTAGAGGGCACCAAGTCTCTCTCTCTCTCTCTCTCTCTCTCTTCTTGTTGTTAACGAATTCTCACAGGCCAACCAGAAGGGAGAGGGGGGGGGGGGGGGGGGGGGGGGTAGAAATTGGAAATTGTTTATGCAATATTAAAAGTAAATAAAATATAGAAAAGTCTGTATGTGTAAATTTCATATGGGCTTTTTTTTAATTAACGTTTAAAAATTGGCAAATTTTTTAAAAATAAGAAAACGCACCTTTTTTTTTAACGCTTTGCAACATTGCAAAGATTTCCAACGATGCCGTAATCTAGGTCACGGTGAACAAAGATGCCCGGCGTCGTATCGGCGAGCTAGTCGAGAACTATGCATAATCACGCTGCATGTATATGGGGCGTTCCGTGTAGATTGACCGATTCAACAAATTTCCAAACTCTGAAAATTCTTTACCAATTTTTTTATACCATTGTCACGAGCCTAAAAACGATTTTGAAAAATTGCGAAATTTTTCAACAATTTCAATCTAGTGACAAATTTTGTAAAAAATAAAAATGTCGAACACGAGTCAAAAATTGGACGAACAATTTATGGTTATTGGGAGAATAATGTTTAAAAAATATTAATGTTTGTGAAATTTGTTGGTCTTAAATTTTAGCAAATGTTGCGATTGGTCTGGAACGACCCATATACGTTTGTACGGAAAATTCTATTGGCACGATATAGAGAATATTTTTATATGGAAGAAAAAGGGCGAGCTGGGCGGTGTCTCGTCGTCCAGAAGTCCTTGGACCGAACTAGGCGCTCCTTCATCCCGCGTCAACGAGTCAGAGAATTACGAGATTCTTTCCCGAAATCTCCTTTCTTCCTTTTTTCACCATTTTTTTTTTTTTTTTTTTTGCCCCAACGTTCCTTGGCACAAGAACCAGACTGCGCCGGGCTTTCCAGCTATATCGACCGAACGGAAAAATTAGGCTAGGGACATTCTACGAACACACCTGCAAAAATTTACCAAAACGAAAAATAAATAACAAATTTTCAAAAATTTTCCGCATTATTGTTCAAATTTGATCATTTTTTTTAAAACACTAAATTTTTCCAAAAACATTCACAAAAATTCACGAAAATCAAAAATAAATAACAAATTTTCAACAATTTTTCGAATTATTGTTTAAATTTCATAATTTTTTTTTTAAAACTAAATTTTTCAAAAAACATTCACAAAAATTTACCAAAACGAAAAATAAATAACAAATTTTCAAAAAATTTCCGGATTATTGTTTAAATTTGATAATGTTTTTTTTTTAAACTAAATTATTCAAAAAACATCCACAAAAAAATGACCAAAACCAAAAATAAATAACAAATTTTCCAAAATTCTTCGCATTATTGTTGAAATTTCATAATATCTTTTTAAAAACTAAATTTTTCAAAAAACATCCCCAAAAATTCACTAAAATCAAAAATAAATAACAAAAATTTTCAAAGATTCTCCGCATTATTGTTTAAATTTGCCAAACATTGAAAAATACAAAATAAACAATTTAATTAAAATGTTTATATATTAAAAATTCAACCGAGCAATTAACAAACTACAATGATAATTGAAAAATCTACGTTTAGAAATTACCAAAAAAAAAAAAAAAAAACAAAAACAAAAATTGTAATAAAATTTTGAAAATTGAAATTAACAAAATTCCGGTCGGACTGAAATATTTTCAAGCCTCTCTGCCGCATTTTACGTCAGAGAGACGGCGAGAGAAAAAAAAGACAGAGACGGATAAAGAAATTCCACGAGGAGGGGGGATATGTTTTTTTTGTCTCTTCGAGTTTGGCTCGGGAGTTCTCTCCATCGGTTTCGCGGATTCGGGAGGGCGCCATGACGCCTCTTGACTACATATATATATATATATATATATATTGGTTCCCTTCGCTTCAAGAAAATGCGACAGAGTGAGGGAGAGAGAGAGACAAAGAGAGGGAGAGAGCTTTGCTCCCGGGCGTCTCCTGGCACGTGTTTGACCCGCCGGAGCCTCTCCACAGCATCTCCGGTAGACCTCGTGTGTGTATATTTTCGCGACGCGGCCACCCGGCCAGAGGAAAAGGGCCGAATGGAGATGCCGCGTTGTTTCGTCGATTCTCCTCTTTTTTCCCGGTCGCTCGTTCGATTCTCGAGACGAAATAAAGAAAAAAAAAAAAAAAAAATCAATTTTTCAAAAATCTAAAAAATTTTTCAAAAATTTCAAAATTTTTTGAAAAATTAAAAAATTGTGCGATTTTTTTTTAAGAAATTCGAAATAATACGAGATCGAAGATTTGGGAAGGCGAAGAGATATGGGAATGTTAAGAAAAAAAAAGCGTTTTGATGATTTTTCGAGTTAAAAAAAAAATGAACCAAAAATTTTGAAAATTTTGATAAAGTCGGACAAATTTCGAACGATCGTGAGATATTTCGGAACGACGGGAACTCCAATGACTCGAGAGAATTAAAAGTTATACAGATTTTCAAAAAACAAAAACAAAACCTAAACATTCTCAAAATTTTCGAAAAACAAAAAAAGAAATAAATAAAACAAAACGAAAATCGAGACTCTCGACGATGAGTCACCGCGGGATGCGAGAACGTATCGCGAGAAAAACGACGTAAAGAAAAGAGAGAAAAGAAAACAATCAAATAAAAATAAGAAAACAAAACGAGATAAAGAAAAAAACGATTAAAAAAAAATTCACGAATTCCGCTGGAAAGAGGATGAGGCACGCGCTCGTGACCTCGAAAATAGGCGTGAGCGGCAATTAAATTCTGCATACTCCAGAACCGAGTGTCTGACTTTATAAATTGCGAAACAAAATGAAGCAACGAAAAACGATCTCAAAATTCCAAATTGCCTCAAAATTTTTCCTTTTTTTTCCTCCCAAGACAAAGAAAAATATTCCAATTAAAGTTTTTTGTTACCATTTAAAAGAAGCCGATTTTCAAACATTCCATATCAATTTAATGAATTAATTGATATTCTTATTTTTAACATCGAGCCAATTTTTTTTGTCTGAGAAAAAAAAAAATAAAGAGTCGTTTAACAATATCCAATTTTCGTCCGATAACAATACAATTTACGACTTAAGTTTAGGAGCCCCTCGTCGTGTACCATTGTCGATAAAACATTGGCAATTTTTTCGTCGGTTTGTCAATAGTGATTAAAGGAAAAAAAATTATCAATACGTCCTTCGTTGTATCGTTGAAAATTCGATTATATAATCAAATGCGTACATTGAGTCGTAAGTGATATTGTCAGGAACCAGAGAATTGTGAACCCATTGTCCTAGGTACAGGTGCCATCGTCAGGAATGGTAAATGTATAATTGACACTGAGGATTGCTTGACCGTTCTGGCTGGCATCCAGCACTAATATATAATCACCACACTCGATCTCATCATCGAAAGTCACTACTGGCTTCGCGGCATTTTGTACTATTTCGTACGTGCCCTGGGAAATTAAAAACAAAACAAAAACCATAAAATGAAAACCACATACACGCGTATACATATTTGAAAATTACAGTAATTTTTTTAGGAATGATATTGTTCTTTTTCCACCCCTTAAGGTAATTAATGATATACTGACCGCTTTGGCTGTGCAATATTCCTCTGGGTCCTCACGTGGTGGCAAGAAGTCTGAATCGAAAAGTTGGTTCGCCACCGTCTGCCAAGAATCCGTGATCTCGGGTTCGTCGCAAGTGTTCAGCTCGGTGATTGTATAGACGTCTTCATCCGGATTTTGGTGTTTCACTTGTCCCGAGAGCTGTGCAATTTAACGACAGGGAGAGTACTAATAGCGACGATACATTGGTTGCCTTGGTAACAATTGGTTGCATCATTAGTAAATTGGTTGCCTCGATAACAATTGGTTGCATCGCTAATAAATTGGTTGCCTTGGTAACAATTGGTTGCATCATTAGTAAATTGGTTGCCTCGATAACAATTGGTTGCATCGCTAATAAATTGGTTGCCTTGGTAACAATTGGTTGCATCATTAGTAAATTGGCTGCCTCGATAACAATTGGTTGCATCACTAATAAATTGGTTGCCTCGGTAACAATTGGTTGCATCATTAATAAATTGGTTGCGTTGATAACAATTGGTTGCATGACTAATAAATTGGTTGCCTCGGTAACAATTGGTTGTATCACTCATGAACTGGTTGCGTCGATAACAATTGGTTGCATCACTAATAAATTGGTTGCCTCGGTAACAATCGGTTGTATCACTAATAAACTGGTTGCGTCGATAACAATCGGTTGCATCACTAATAAATTGGTTGCCTCGATAACAATTGGTTGCATCACTAATAAACTGGTTGTCTCGATAACAATTGACTGCATCACTAATAAATTGGTTGCCTCGATACCAATTGGTTGCATTACTAATAAATTGGCTGCCTCGGTAACAATTGGTTGCATCACTAATAAACTGGTTGCCTCGATAACAATTGGCTGCATCACTAATAAATTGGTTACCCCGTTAATAAATTGGCTGCCTCGGTAACAATTGGTTGCATCACTAATAAACTGATTGCCTCGATAACAATTGGCTGCATCACTAATAAATTGGTTGCATCACTAATAAATTGATTGCACCGCCAATAAATGGGTTGGCTTACTAATAACTTGGTTGCCTCTTTAATACAATAGCTGCCCCGTTAATAAATTGGTTGCCTCGTTAATAAATTGATTGCCCCGTTAATATAATGGCTGATTCGATAATAAATTGGTTGCATCGACAATAAATTGGTTTAGCTGGATGATCAATTGACTGTCCCGATAACAGGTCGATCGTCCCGACATTAAATCGGTTGCCTGAATGATAAATTGGCCGATTGGATAGTTAATCGGTTGCTTTAAATGATAAATCGGTTGCCTTAGATCCCATATCGACGTCTCAAGTACTTACGTATATTGCATTTTGAAATGTGATTTTCTTAGAATATGTAATAAGGATCGCGTCATCATATTCAATTAGTGATGCCATCGAGTTTGGAGCGAGGACTATCGGACCCCTCACACCATCGAATACGTAGTCGACCTCGGCCATTACCTGCGAACAATTTTTGTTTTTTGCTTCGATAATCCAATCGGATATTACAGATTTTCCCGGCACAAATCGATATCGATGATTCGACGATCCAACCAATTTAATCAAACAAAAAATCTTATTTGTACCACCCTCGATCCAACTTTGATGAAGAAATACATTTTTTTCGTCAAAAGATCGGTATTGATTTTTACCGATTTTAACCGATTTTAATCAATTTTTCTTTGTCTTTTTCTCAGCTTTCGAATAATTTACATTTTCAATCGCGATGAGGGCGATCAAACCAATAATCCCGATGAATTTCATGATGAATTTTTGAAAAAAAAAATCGTCTACTGAACGTCTTTGCAAGAAGGTTGCACGAACTATAAGCGAGCGTTAACACATCGACTTATTTTTATGTATAACCGATACAACCTTATCGATATCATGCGACACTCAATGGATAATTAAATTTTTAAAAGAACTTGTCACATACTTATTATAATTGGAACGTGGAATAATTTTCGTAAAAACAAAAGGAACGAAAAAAAGAAAATAAAACGAAAAGCTTGCTATAATTACGTAGTATAATTTACGTAAATACAAAAGAAACAAGAAAAGAAAAATAAAACGAAAAACCGACATTGCTCATATCCATTATTGCGCTCGAATTTAAGTAAAAAGGTCGATAAAAATTGCGATAAACGCAAAGAAATTCGTAGTGCGTTGTAACGTCGCTCGTTAATAACCCAATTTTACTAACGATCTTCTAAATAATTTGTCGATTTCGGATAAATAAAAAGGCCTCGACAGGAAAAGGGCGATAAAAAACGACGATAATTACGATACGTAATGAACCTCGCCCACTTAACGTCTACGTGGCGTATTCTACAAGAAAAAAAGTCACCGTTATATTAATAAATGAACCTAATTTTAAGTATTTCATTCTTCGACACAAAAAACAAATTTTTATAATCACGAGCTGCTGTAAATAACTATATTACATTATATATTACATATTATATATATTATATATTATATTATATGTTGTTATATTATAACGTATTATATTATATTATTTTATATTATATTACATTATACTATATTATATTATAACATATTATATTATATTATATTATATTATACTATATTATATTATATATTACATATTATATATATTATATTATATGTTGTTATATTATAACGTATTATATTATATTATATTATATTATATTATACTATATTATATTATATATTACATATTATATATATTATATATTATATTATATGTTGTTATATTATAACGTATTATATTATATTATTTTATATTATATTATATAATATTATATTATATTATACAATATTATATTACATTACATTATATTATATTACATTACATTGTATTATATTATATTGTTGTTGTTGTTGTTGTTGTATAGTTTTATCGAGCACTCAGCCTCTCGACCATTGTGCTCGAGCCTTTTTGAGGTTGATTATATTATATTACATTATATTATATTATATTTTATGTTGGCTTGAACATACTCGACTTTTGTCGGTTTTAAATAAACACCCCGTCCTGTGGCCCACAGGAAAAAAAGGCGTTTATTTCCCCATTTCTATTGCACTGTATTACATATACTTACTATTTATATATTTTATTTATAAAGCGGGTTGAATCTATACTTAAAAATAATCCTTTTACGTGTTATTTAACATTCTCCTTCCTCTTCTCGTTCGTGTGTGTGATATTGTTATTATGCCAGAAGACTGGCGTGTGTGAGTTGTTTGTTGTGTGCTTTGTGTGTCTCCATATTGTTGTGTGATCGGTGTCTGTTGCGTGTGAGGTGTTTCCGTATTGTTCACAAACACTGAGTCTCCTAGCACTTTGCTGAGGATGGTTGATGTATGTAGCGCTGCTTGTTTCTGCAATATAGTGATGTCAATGCCCGAATCTAATTGATCTATGTATTTCTTGAGATTTTTAGCTTTTATTCCTGTCGCTCCTATTACGATCGGTATGACTGATGCGTGAGTGTTCCATAGACGGGTCATTTCTGTTTTCAAGAGATGATATTTACTAAGCTTCTCTATCTCTTTGATCCCTATGTTGTAATCGGTTGGAACAGTTATATGTATTAAGTATGTTTTGTTGTGTATTTTATCTGTATATATTAAATCTGGTCTATTGTGCGTCACAGTGACATCGGTCTGAATAGGTATTTCCCAGAGAATTTTGGCGGTCTCGCCAATATTATTATATTATATTATATTACATTGTATTATATTATATTATATTGTTGTTGTTGTTGTTGTTGTATAGTTTTACCGAGCACTCAGTCTCTCGACCATTGTGCTCGAGCCCTTTTGAGGTTGATTATATTATATTATATAATGTTATATTATATTATATTATATTATATTATATAGTGTTATATCATATGTTATATTATATCATATTATATAATGTTATATTATATCATATTATATAATGTTATATTATATTATATCATATTATATTATATTATATAATGTTATATTATATTATAGTATATTATATTATATAATGTTATATTATATTATAGTATATTATATTATATAATGTTATATTATATTATAGTATATTATATTATATAATGTTATATTATATTATAGTATATTATATTATATAATGTTATATTATATTATAGTATATTATATTATATAATGTTATATTATATTATAGTATATTATATTATATAATGTTATATTATATTATAGTATATTATATTATATTATTATAACCTTACATATTTTCTATATTATTTATACATTATAAAATTATATATATTATATTTGTATAGAAAATTTAATATATATATATATATATATATAAATGGTGGGGCCTGGTGGACATCAGGGTTTGGGCCTGTCGCGTGTTTTTGCCCCCCGTCTGGCCCTCATCGTGGCTCATCGTTTTTTGTCTGGGTGCTGCACTGCGTGCACTCCCCCCCACCTGCCCCCTGTCCCCCTCGACCGACCCCTAACCAACCAACTTCGCTCTTTCGGTCTCGTACTCTCCTTTTTAGCTCTCTTTCTTTCTTTCCTTCTTTCTTATTCTCAACGGCCTTCTCTCCATCTCGTTTCTCCTTCGCTCGTCTCTCTGCTCATGCACGTGCAACTTCAATGATGATGCCCTTCTCCCTCTCTCTTTCTTTCTTTATCTTTATCGTGCTTGGTTCTCTTTCCGTCTTATTTTTCCACTTCACTCGGGACCCTTGGCGTATCGGCCTTAAAGATGGCGTCAAGGTGCTTTCACAGTTAAAAGATTGTGAATTTTATTTATTTATTTATTTTTTTTTTTAATTTGTCTAATTTCTTTTGTTCCATTTTCAAAATCGCGGAAATGAAGAATTTTTTTTTATTTTTGTGGAATTTAAAGAGATGGCGGTTCATTCTCGAAAGAAAAAAAAATATTGCCTTACATTCTTCTTCGTTTCGGCTCGATCCAGATTTTCAAAATTTTCAAAATTGCCGCCAACGTGCGCGAATAATAATTTTCCCAATTGTGCAGAATTATGAGAATCGAGTACCGATTGATCCCACGGATTTGAATTTATTTAACGATTTTCGCGTTTTTGTTTTCATTTGGAAATAAACAATTTTTTTTTATCTTAACTTCAATAAAAAATTTTAATTAAAAAAAACGTGACGATTTTTCGTCCTAGAATACTTTTAAAATTATTTTCGTTGTGAAAGAAGCCTCGTGAATTTTCATCGAAGAATTTTTTCTCTTCTTATTGTTGTTTTTTTTTTTTTTTTTTTTTTTAAGTATTATATTGCGTCCTGTCGTCTCGACATACCGGTAGTCGATGCAACCACTTCGCGAAGCTCGAAGGGAAGTTAATGTGAGGAGAGAGAGAGAGAAAGAGAGAGAGAGAGAGAGAGAAGAAAAGAGATGAAGAGGCAAAGAGGGATAAATCGTATGGGAAGAACCGTCGCCTCGGGTACACCTGCCCCAACCAGCAAAAATATATGAGGAGTTACGTAAGAATACGCTCGCAACGCCCTCCCCCCACTCCTGCCCCTTGGACTTCAACAGACGCGAGGACACCCGGTATATCCGATTTTTTGTTTTTCAATTAAAAGGAACCTTTTGAATGGCACCCTTGGTAAAAAAAAAAACACTTATGAAATATTATTTTCAAAAATTATAATTTGAAAAAAAAAAATTAATTAATTAATTAAAAAATTATTTTTCCTCAATTTTTTCAAAATTTAGGCACAAGCTTGGAGATTTTTCCATGTAAATATTCAACTATTTAAGAATGCTTTTGTCGTTTTCAAAATACAGTTATATACAACTTTTTCGGTTTTTTTTTATTGGAAACAATTTTCGAAGCTTTATTAATATTTTTAATGACAAAAAAAGAAAACAAAAAGAAATTTTGTTTTATCGCATCTTCGTAAATAATAGACGAGTACTTAATAATAATGTTTTTTTTATTGGAAATAATTTTCGAAGATTTATTAATATTTTTAATGACAAAAAAAAAACAAAAAGAAATTTTGTTTTATCGCATCTTCGTAAATAATAGACGAGTACTTAATAATAATGAGAATTAATCGATATTTTTATAATCATCAAAAAAGAAAATTATTAAAAATTTTTAAAAATCATTGCAACAATAGAAATTCTCTTAAAAAAGAAAAAGAGAAAAAAATATAGCGA
>OZ023260.1:8635635-8706255 GCA_964007305.1 Netelia melanura
ATCAAGCTATGCAAAACCGGGCCAGGTGGAAGGCATGAGTAACACCACATCGAGAAAGCGTTAGTCGCAACGAGCCACGGTAGCAGACATTGCCGTGTGTGCACCTGTGAGCTACCTGGCAAATGGCGCGTAAAAGGCTCTTCGAATAAATTACTCGCCTCCGCAATCGATCAAGCATAATTATATTTATTTATTTATTTAATTCTTCATTTCTGTAATTAAAAAAAAAACAATTATTTATTTATTTAATCATTTATTTATTTATTTATTTTAAAAACAAAATGTTCAATCGCAAAGTTTGATTTATAGGGGAAAAAAAAAATTTTTTTTTTTTTCGACCAACAAGATTTAACGTCGGATTGGGGTTGGGGTGAGAGGGGGTAAAATGGATCATTGATTTTCGCAAGTGAGACAGACGAAAATTGGGTCGAGTCAGTTCGAGAGTCAATTAGTTAGTACGAAGAACCGATAAATAGAAATTACTGAAGGAAGTCGCACAATGAGTGGCAAGGGGTGAGGGGGGAGGGGGGGGGGGGGGGAGATACGTCAACATGAGGTGATAATTAACGGCGTGGGTGTCGAGCATACGACATAATTACGTACGAGCGGAGATTGAAAAGTTGCAAAAAAAGAATAAAAATCGCAGGCCAGACTTCGAAGTAAGGAGATAGGCCCGCTTAATATTAATTATAACTAATTAATTGGATAATTAACGAATTAATTGGTAGAACATAAAAATTTATGAGCGAACCCGTGAAACTTCTTGTAAATCGAAGAATTTCTTTTTCAATGAAAAAAAAACAAAATTGTTATCATAATTATAAAAAGATTTGATATATTTATATAAATAATTTCCAATTCTCTCAGACCATACAGTGTTTGCCAATAAATTTAAGTAATTAAAAAAAAAAATGAATAAAAAGTCGAAAAATTGATCGTACATTTTCATTAATCGATTAATTATAATTATAATCGATATACGAGCCTAATTAAATTAATTCAATTAATATATATACATAGCCGTATATCGAATGGATTCGTAAGGCATGCAGAAAATAATCTGTGAAACTATGTAGCTGTCTCGTTGGTACACAGCTCTCCCTTCCTTGCCTCAAGCACTATAGATATATCGAGCAAATATCCACGTGCGCGTCTCACGGATCGTATAACGTATCGTTCTCATGGGTCTCGTAGAGGCTCGTTGTTGCGTCTCGTTCGGGTGTTCGCGTATACACGTACGAGAAAAGAAAATAAATATAAAAACAAAAAAAAATTTTTTAAAAAAACGTCACCGTGGGTGTCTGAAACAAAATCGTCGGGTTTGCGCCCCCCCCCCCCCCCCACTTCACCCGTGCCCCCACTCCAGCTCCTTCGCGTCGTCCCTACCCCCACTCCTCGGTGACGCGTCGCTCGGGTTGAGGGGTCAGCGATGGTCGCTGGCTAGCACGAGTGTTGTCGCGCAGGAGTGGGGGGTAGAGGGCGCGCGCAGGAGTGGGAGAGGTGGGGGGAGAGCGAGCGAGGGTGACCAATACGTATATATTTCTTTCTCGCTCTGTTTAACTATATAGACATATGGCTAAGAGAGAACGAAATTGCTGGTGGTGGTGCGAACTGGCCTGGCTTGGCTCGGCTTGCGGGATCGTGTTTTAAAACCGAGCCGGAGCCAGACATACCCGAGGCGATTTTCTGTCTTTGTTTCTCTCTCTCTCTCTGGCTCTCTGTGCATAATCTCCATTTCCGCGTGCTCTTTCTCGTCCCTTCATCCACCCCCCCCCCCTCCCCACGTCTGTTCGGCGATCTCGGTTTTACAAAAGCTATGAAGGAACGGGGAGTGAGGCAATGTCGGAACGTACATCCTTTTTGGTTGTTGTTGTTTTTTAATGCAAGAAAAAATATGCTAAATTAATGTAAAATTGTTATCAAGATAATCGACAAGTTGTATCCGTTCGAATTAAAGTTTAGGAAATTATGTTTGTTGGATAAATTTAATGCGAAGCTATGGTTTGCAAATTTTGTTGTAAATTTTATTTCGCATTGTTGTCTGCCTTTTTTTCTTTTTACTGCCTCTTTCGGTTTGTTTTAATTTGAAGAAAAATGGAAAATATGTTTACGACGTTCGTCGACGATGACGAACGACGACGAGACACTCATGGTCAATAGCGAGTCGAGGATTTTATCAATTTTTTATTTTTTGTTTTTATTTATTTATTTATTTTATTACTTCGGACAGTTCGAGTGCACTCGCGCGTCGGGCAGACATAAAAATATACTTATGATAAGGAGCGGCGATAACGGACAGATATAGCGATGTATATATAAAAATATATAGCTATAAATATGTCGCAGTCACGAAGGTGCGCACAACGCGGGAAAAACCACTCGTAGCTATGAATCCGCGTATCCACTTACATCCATCGCCGTATCGCGTGGAAACAAAAAAAATATGAAAAATATTCTGGCGTACATCATGGGAGATAACAATCAGCTATTATTTTTCATCGATCTCGTCGCGCAAGATTATTACGCGCGTCGACGTGACATGCGATATTTTCGACACGTGTAATACTTTTCATTATTTTTTAGTTTCTTTCCGACAAAGACTTTATATGACGCAAACTGATTTTCGTTCGTTGCGAAATCGATCGTAATCGAATTAATTTGACAAGTCAATGTTTTATCTCGTACGATTAGATTCTAATTTTAATTCAATGGATTTTGATAGCATCTATCTAATGATAGATGTTATCAAAATCGGCGTATCGTTTAAAATAAATGTAATCGTACGAGAAAAAATATTGATTTGGCAAACTTGATGAATTATTAATCGATAAGAAGGATAGAAAGAGAGAAAATAATCGTGAAGGATGAGAAGAAAGTTCGAGAAAAAATATGTGAGAAGAGGAAGAGAGAGAGAGAGGCGAGGAGAGAAAATAAAATTCAAATTTATATATAGCGTGCCAGGAAAGGACGAAAGAGTTATCACGCTTCACCGACGTCTGCTGCGGGGTGCCCTGGCGTAGTTGCCGTGCATCACAAGGGCATCGCAAAATCTATGGAGAGCTCGTGGATAGAGAAAACGGGAGAAGATCGAAGAAAAAGAAAAAAAAAAAAAGGAAAACCGAATCTGGCCTGAACTATGCGACGACAGTACGAAAATATTACGGTCGATACCCCCTTAAGTAAATCTTTATCCTTATCATTACTATTTTTTTAATATAAATAAATAATTATTTATTTAATAACATAATTGTTATTAGAGGATTAAATTATTACTTAGATGCCTATAAATTTTTATTAAAACGATGAAAAAAGTAACAAATTAGCGTAGGCGAGAATCGTGGAGATAGAAGAGCGAGGAATGAAACTGCAAGGGTGGTAGAGGAGGGGCTGAGCCAGGAGACTTGGCGCTGCAACCCGGCCCTGCGATATGGTAGCCGGTTATCATATACCTCTACCCCTTCCCCACGTCTCTCCACCGCCGCCCTAAAATTCATCCCTCGTCCTCTTTCCATACAGTATCCCCTAATACCTCGAATCTCTAGCATGTGCTATCTCTCCTCTCTCTACCTCATCCCCTACCCATGTCCTCTCCCTCGCCCTTGGTTTATCTGCATCTCTACGCTATATCAACGATCCTAACCTCTTCTCACCGTCCTCTTCGTCCTTTCAGCCTCCTCTGCCCTTCTCACCGACCCACTCTGTTTCTTTCGCACTCGGCGCACTCTCTCTCCGATCGTCTCCCTTTTGCTTCACCATGGGTTTATATTCACCGCGTCCCTCGATCTCCCCTTCCACCACTCCTCGGTTCGTCCCTCTCCTCACTCCCTCGCCGGTCTACCGTCTCGTCGTCCTCCTCCACACCATCCCCGTTTTCTTTCGCGTCGTCCTCATCCACCACCCGTCTCGAACCCTTGGTGCTCGCACCGTATTCCTCTTTCTCGCTCGCTAACTCTCCCTCGCTCGCTTGCACGGGCCCCAACAACCTCCCGTCTAGACGGCGCGCACACAAACGCGCTTCCGACGACGTCGACGACTGCGACGAGACTTTCCGTGTGCCTGCATGACGGTAGTCGTCGTCGCATATCCTTGCTCGTTGCAGCTCGTTCCCTCGCACATCTCACACTACGTCCCTTACCACATCTATATATCTTACGCTCTGCCACGATCGTCCGATTCGGGCGACGAAGTCCCCTGGTAGTCGTGAAATCTCTGATAAAGATTGCTCGATTCTGTTCTCCATTTGCTTAGCATTTTTTCCGACCTGTTGCATCTAATTTGCGAATGGAAAAATTAAAAATATATTTAAAAGTCTGACAATTGACAAATAATCATTAATTGATCGCGAAGAATCGAATACCTTTCATCAATATTGAATAAACATTCATTTAACATTAATAAATCAAAAACTAGCAGCATGCCCTACACATGCTTGGGTATATGTCCCGACTAGCGCACTCACTTGCGAGAAACTTCTCGCGGTCTCGCCACCTAGACGGCGACTGTTTGTACTACTCGTTCCCAACGAAAGAATGTCCGATCTGGTCAAAAAACGTGCGAAATAGCATCGAATATAAATCACAGACGTATTTATCGTCGCTCGAATTTACAAACAGACAATTCTGCTTCTGTGAAAATTCAAATATTCCCGAAGCTCGATAAATAAGCCGGGATGACGATGAAAATCTGAGGCCATCGGGTACTTTAGGTCTTATTGTCAGCCGACGTAGTCACGCGTCGTCAAAACCGTCTGGCCCGTCGAAACGATCGCGTGGCTGTTTGACGAGGCGGACGACCTTGGCCGAGGGAAGGTCAGCCAGCGTGTGTATTGAGGCTGATGCGTCTGCTCGCGGGCAGCAAGACGCGGTCGCTCTCACAGAGAGAGAGAGAGAGAGCCACGGCACTTTCGGGTCGACCCGAAACGACAGTCGAGCATCTGCGAGAGGTTGCCATCCTACTCTTCAGCGTCATCGTTCACGATTTTATGCATTCCCCGAGACACGTCTCGCATTAAACCAAAATCATCAAATTTTTTCTTTTTATCAAAATACTAAAATTACAAATTCTTGTCTTTCTTGAATATTTAGACCAAAAATACCACTGACCATCATTTTAAAAAGACAACAGAAAATTGGAAACCGACACCTAAAAAATCTTAACACCAATAAATCTGAAAAAAAAGAACAGAGCGATAACAAAACCAAAGAAAAACAATCAGCCCAGACAAGCAACGTCGCGCGAGACATCGTTTCCAAGAAACTAAATATTAATAACGCTATCGCCAGCGTACACGTGTTCTTATCGACTGTTATTCGTAAATTTCTTCCGAGCGCGTGATATCGATGAGTAAAAAAAGAATATACGCGTTATAGCGATGTAAAGTAGGCACGGCTGAAAAATAGAAATCGAAAGTGAGATAATAATAATAAGCAGCCCCCCCCCTCCCTCCCCGCGTCCATTTTGCCGCCAAGCCCCCTTTCCCGCGCCTAACACTTCTCCTCCGTATCAATCTCGCTCTGATTATTTTTACTGCCGCATTGCTGCACTTTTCGCTCGCCACCGTCGTTCAGCCGCCGTGTCTGTTCTTCGCTCGCTCGATACAAATTTCTTACCGCGACGCGCTTCTCCCCGTCCCACTACTACGCCGGTTGGCTTCTATGGCAAGCGTGCGCGCGCCCACTCGATACACGTCGCGAGAGAGTATTTTCTCACTCGCGAGTTCATCACCGCTCCGGCATACGGACGCGGGAGACTCTACCGAGTCGAGCGGCCGACGAGAAATTTTTGCGTCTCTCGACCCGCGCTACACACTTTATACACGACGACGAAGCCTCGAAGGCCGGACCGCGCGAAGGCTCGTTGCAAAACACGACGCGACGTGTTTACACGCTTTTATTCCTCGTGTCGGATGAGTTTGGGAAAATATATATATATATATACATAAGCCGGCGTTCGTTGACCGAGAAAAACGTATGAGAAGGTTTTGGGAGAAAATAAACGGATGTTTATTATGAATAAAAATGTTTTTCGCATAATTGATGGAATTTTCGTATATTGAGATTGATTTATTAATTTAGAGCTTGTCGTTTTGTTGGATTTGGAATCAACGGGTTTGAAAATCGTCGCGTATCAATTTTTGTCAAGATCGGAGGATTTTTAGGTTATGTGCACAGCGACATCGATCGCCATCTTGAATTTAACACGTTTAACCTCAAAGTCGAGATCGGTGTCGGAAATTCATGCGCACCATGTTGCCAGAGATCAGTAGGGAGATCAGCAACGTTCGACAAAAGTTGAAACCTCGAAATTGGTGATATATTTTAAATCTAAATTTCTCGTACAAGATATAGGCTTGAAAAATGGACCCTTTCAGAATTACTTTCGTACATTCCTATAGAGGGTAGTTTACGCCCTTAAGGTTGCTATTTGGAAAAAATGCAAAAACACCCCAACTAGATTTTTGTGTTGCCATCCAAATAGAACAGGTTTCCTTCAATTAGATCCATCTCGTTCTCATAGAGGGTGGGGGAAAGATAAAGACAAGGGTGGTTCGCCCCTTAATTTTTTGTCGGGGGGGTGGCGAGGTCGAGGGTATTTACAAACATGCACACAATCGTCAATAATGACGTGAATTTAACCCGGAATTCCATAATGCTAGCTGAGTATACAATGTTCTTGCCTCAAAAATCGAAGGGTAGTTACAACCCCTCAATTGCGAGATATCGGAAAAACAAAAAATATGTATTCGTTAATTTCCCATCCTCCACGTGTATGCAAATTTACATCACAATCGATTAAAAATTCTCGGAGGAATAACTCTCATACGTATGAAAAAATTCGAATTGTGCAATAAACAATATGAAATTTATTGTTATTTGTATGGCTCTCATCTCCAATGTATAGTACGTAAAAAAATAACGGTTGTTGCAATTTGAATTTTTTAAATATCTCGTACCGTTAAAAAATTAGTAGAACCGGAAGGCTACTACATGTCACACTGCTGCGATTTCACCGGACAGTTTCGTTCGAACATCCAACGTGTGAATATGAGTACGAGGAATATTTGTCAATAATTTGTGCATTGAAAGTAGAAGAAAGAAAATTTTTTAAAACTACAAAGATTGAGTACACTTACTTGCTGGATATTCCTCGTATAACGATTCGCCAATTTCGACCCAGGATTTTTCACGAATCGTTTTGTCACTGTACACTTTGGTACTTTTGTCCTAAAGTGCTACCTTTTCGTGTACACATTCAGTAAACTTATCTGTATCAAACATTTTTTTCTGTTTTAATCGAGAAAAATGTATACGGCACAGCCGTACAGTGTGACACGGGACTGAATGTGCTTTGTCCCGTATCCGGCAATCCGGCGCGGTAAGTCTGCCGCAGCATGCTGCGGTGGCTTCCGGCAGAAACGGCAATGCCGCACTAGTGTGACACCTCTCATTTGAACCTATTAGCGATGGCGATAATGGATGAATGTATCGATATTTGGTATTGATACGTATCGGTGATCCTAGTATCGATACAGGTGTAATATCGATAATGCTGTATCGATATCACCGATATCGATACTTAAATAAAAATGCACAAAATTTTTTGTTCATAATTCTTTATTTTTTGTATTTACGAATAAAAAAAAACATATATCGTACATTACGAAGAATAACACAAATAAACGAAAATAGTAGTAGGTCAAGGGGGCCACTAGCAGCTTATAACTCCAGCAAATTGGAAAAAAATGTAGTATTAAGAGATTGCGAATAAGTCGCTGAATTTTCAATTTTTTGGTTCAAAATCTTTTATCATGTATTTATTATATACCCACAAATATATCCTTCATACATTAAAACATTTTAACCCTTAAATGCATGATGATGTATATGTACATCTGTGTTTTCTTCCTTGTTTCTCTATCTAATCTATGTTTAATTATCTACCTGTTTCAATTTTTTGTATTTAAAAAGGAAAAATCATGCATTTAAGGGTTAAGCAGTAATTTTCTTTTTAAAAAATTCCCAAAAATCCGCTTTTTCAAGCGATCACACTAGTGGTCCCCCTTAAAGATTTTAATCCAAATGCCAATCTTCGATCGACAATGATCCCAAAAACAATAATTATTGCAAATGCTCGCCACCGAGGCGATTTCAAGCTTCGGTTACAATTCTGCCAGCTTTTGAAAATAGCCGTTCACACGAAACGGACGTTGCAATTACAGCCGAATATTCGCTGGACACTGTATACGATGAGCGACGAGCGATATCCAATGAGAGTTCTTCTTTGCGGCGCAGTATCGATACTTGCAAATATTGGTACGCCAAGAATCGATATAAAATATCGATATTTTGATCGAAAAGTATCGATATTCCAAATATCAATACAATATCGCCATCACTAGAACCTACGGTATGTCACAAACCGGACGGCGGGATCCGTCAAAACCGGACCGGCGAAAACGGATAGTGTGCCTCCGGCCTTAGATTCAGTCGCTCGATACCTAAACTTGCGCATTATTATCCAAAATCAAATCCCGTCCTACCTTTCCAGCCGCAATGGGCAAACGACGGTCCATGTAGTTTACGTTCCGCTTCTCCATGTCGCGTCGAAAAAAAAAACGCAAGCAACTCGTTCACGGTTCCGTCCTCGCTTTTCTCCCGGGCTCGTATTCGTGCCGGTGCACTCGATCACGAAGATCTGCAAAGATCGAGGAACTCATACCAATGTCGTTGGACGATGGCGAGGAGAAACGCGAAGCGCTCTCTCTCTCTGTGTATATCGCTATCTCATTTTACCAGACGCGAAGCAGACGCACACACCATTATCCGACATTACATTCACACGTATACATTCTAGATTGTATAGTTATACGGAACCGAGGTTAAAAGCATGTGCGCAACAAGATCTTCCTCCCTCCATTCCGCCCTGCCATCTACCCGTCTGGCTCTCGTACCGTCCGAGGGACAGCGACGAGCGGGACGGAGGAGTTTGTTGTGTTTAAACGTGAAACGTTCACTCACACGGGCTCAACGGTCGATCCGCTCTACGCTGGGGCGTCCTCCGTGCTTCCACAGTCAGCCGCAAGAGGCGCTGTGTCGCCCGTGAGTGGGGGACGTTCACGAGCGTATTCGACGGTGGCACCGAAGCGAGCGCACCCCCGGGGGGGAGGAGGGGTATTGCTCGGTCGGCTTGTCGGCCGGGAGCGAGGTGGTGGGGGAATCCCACTCGCTACCTAAGAGCCTCAACGTCGCGGGAGCGAAAGAGACGCATCCAAGTGTCCGCGCCGACGTCCGGGGTAGAAGACGAAGTTCGGAGCGAGGGGTACAGAGGGCACCAGCTAGCTGCAGTCTCGCAGCCACTGTACCGAGTTCTCAGTCTAGAGTCTACCGCTGGGCTTGACGCGCGAACGACGTTTATTATCATAACGTCGTTATCCAAATTTTTCTCCTCTGCCCCGCCTCGCCACTTCCCACCTCATTATTTCCCTTTATTTTTTCATTTCGTCTATCTCACTCTCTCTCTTTTTCTTCGAATCACCACACATTTTTGTTCAATGTTTCCATAAATTAAAGTCGTTCTCGTCGTACCAAATGTCTTCGACGAAATACATTCGAGTTGTTTCCAAACGACACACACATGTGCAATAAAACGAGGACGTTTTTAGTAATAAGAAGCGTGACGTCGAGGATGAGAAAGAGGATGAATCGAGAAAACGCTCGGTCGTCGTGATAATAGAACAGACACGGGGAGAGAAGTTAGACAAGACTACGAGGCCACGCGATTACGCGACAGTTGTTGCAACGCGTAGCTCGACGTGAAACTAAATAGTAACCCAGAGAGAGAGAGAGAGAGAGAGGAAAGACTGAAGAACGAGGTTGTCGCGAACGGGAGTGTCGCTTGAGTCTTCGTATAAACGAGATGCGCGTACGACAAATAAAATAACCAACTCTTCCTACAGAGATCGTATTTTACGATCTCTCGCCCGTAAATGAACGTTTCGACGTTTAACGATCCGACGTTGGTGACCTGAAACAAGAGGAAAGAAAATTAACGTTTAAATAAAATATCTCGAAGGTTATGGGAAAATACGTCTTTGGATTACAGTGAATACCGGAAGTTTGTTAACCCTTTGAGACCCGAGTAGTTTCAAGCTTATGTGGTCCGCAAACGCGTAGGCTGACGCATATATGCGTCCTTAGAGCTCAAAGGGTTAAGGCGTATGAAACACGATAGAAGGAGAAACATAATGGACAAACGTAAATAGGACATGCGTTGTATGTAGATAAATGTTTACCCAGAGACGAGATCGCGATAAAAAGAAATAAAGGATACGGAGTGCACGAGCGTCGGACCTTGAAGCAGGACTTCGGACGGACTCGAGCGCTTGAGAACGGCCAGCAAACACGTCCGAAACTAGTCCGGCTGGGTACGAATTACGACTGACTCGATAGATCGCGACGAGCACTGGCGCTGCTATGGCGGGCGCGTGCGCAGTCCGACCGTATTCGTAACGCGTGTGAGCGAGCGAGACGGTGGTGGCTGCGTTACGAGAGTGGGGGTAAATATCATACCGCGGTGACGGGCAAACGTGGAGTCCGTAGCGTCGGGAGACGCGCCGAACATTCTCAGTCGAGTAAAGCCTATGCAACGATACGGAGGTCTCGATCTTCGACAAACAAAATATCAAGACCGAACACACGAATCTAAATCTCGTTGCAAACGATCAGATGTTTCGCGTGTGACAAGCTAATCGAATATCATTCGCGATAACAATAATAAACCTCGCGCCGTTATCCTCGCTTTCATTCCCAACGTTTCAAAAGTAAACGATTCAAAGTTCAGTGACGTGCGCCATGTTGAATATACGAGAATAAAACAAAAAAAGAAAAAGAGTATCGATAGGTCGAACCACGATTTGTTTTCGTGATCACGAAAGTGGGGGAGGGGGAGAGGAGAGGATATTATTTTTGTTTTCTTTTTTCCTTTTCGTTTGGCAAGATTCTCCCGCGAGTGACGAGTGCAAGAGGGAGAAGCCGAGGAAATATAAGTATATCTCGTCGCAATAAGGAATTTATAAAGAGTGAAAAGTATACCTGGAAAAGGTGAGAGGAGGGAAGGAGAGGAGGAGAAGAGTGAGATAGAGAAAGATAGAGAGAGAGAGGAGCAGAAGGAAGAGCGAGACAGTGAGTTATGCCAGCTTGACAGCTGACGGTCGGTGGTTTTCCAAGTTCGTCGGCAACCTGGCGTCGTCGTCGTTCAAATGAAGCTGCGGCGTCGCTGCATGCAGACGCTCGGCGTCTCCGTGAAACAGTTGAGGAGGAAGCTTCTCGAGCTGGGAGCCCGTATACTCCACGTCCAGGCTTCTAAACCCCACGACATGGCCCTGGTGGTAGGTTATTCGTATATGAATTTATGTTCTACGTGTATACATCTATATAGATGTATAGGTGAATTATAATAATAATAATAATTATTTTTTTTTAACTGAGAAAAACTCACTTTTGAAATTGTTTTTCCACCGTCGATCAAATTTGTGAGTCCCCTCGTGACAAAATACGCTCCTGTGAACAAAAATACAAGCTGTAGATTAAAAATATTCACGATTTTGGGAGAATTGGAGAAAATGGGGGAAAAAATTGAAACTCGAGGAAAATGGAATTTTTGGTCTCGATGGTTTGAAATTTTCGGAGAGATTTTTAGGACTACGTTAAGACGTATTTGTTGAGTGAAATTTGCAAATTTACGAAAAATATTGTTTCTAACAAAAATAAAAAAAAAATTTATTTTTTGTCAGGTTTTTGTTCGATGGGCGAAAATGATTTTTACAGGAATGTATTTTTGTCGTTTTTACTGGTTACTTGTATTTTCGACGACGAAAATTCATTTTCAAACGATTTGTTTTTTTTTTTCTTTTTTTTGAAAAATTATGAAAAATACAATTTTGCAAAAGTGGATGAGGTTAAAAAGTTGGAAAGAATTTTATGTTTGTTTCCTCGATATAAATGAACGAATTGTGAACGTTATGGACGAATCTGAAATCGAGGTCGAAACTCGTGTTGACATTTGGCGGAACGCCCCATATATGTGTATATCTCTATATCGAGCACCTGTTTTATTACCGTCTGTGAAAAAAAACCGATCTCAAAATCTTTCCCGCTAAATTGTTCACACTCCTCCCCCCCACCCCTCGATGAAAATACGGAATAAAAAGATTTATAAATAAATTAACAAGCAATAACAAAATTTTCGTACTTTTTGGAAAATTGAATTTTCAATTTTTTGTTGTTTTTTTTTTTGAAATTTCTAAATTATACGACTTAAGATAATCTTGCAACGATCTATTTCCAATTATAAATATTTGAACATTTGAATTATTTATAACTGTTAAAAGTATCTCAACAAATCTACAATTTTTCAAAATTGTCTAATATCGAATTAAGAATTATTTACAAAAATGACAAATCTGTGATAAAAAATTATTTCAATATCCGTGTTAAACGCGCCAAAAATTCAAAATTGCAAACAATGCGGCTTTAACCTAAAAAAAAAAAAAAAAAAGAAAAAGAAAAACAATCCTCTTGCGAAGAGACACCTGTGGTACAAAAGGTCGCGCGGCGAGGAATATTTAAGTCGAGTCGGTAACTCGTCTGCTCGTAACCCACACGAGTATACGTCGGACACACACACACACGCACCTTGCCCGGTGGTACGTTCGTATAATGCCAAAGGTCGTCCATATTCCCGCTGATTTATCGATGGCAATTAAAAGAGATAGGGGAGAAGAAAATGAACCTAAAGGGGGATGATGTTTATTTTTTATTTTCATTCTTCCCTCTTTCCAACACGGTCATTCTTTGAGTCCCTCGACGAGAGCCGAGGCACCTGTGCCCCGTAGTCCGGTAGTTGGAGAATATTTGTTCGTTTACAAAACCAGTTCGTACCACCTGAGTTGTCTCGTTCTCGCCGCCAGAGGGCAGCACCGACCGGGCGCTGTCGCCTCGCTCGCTTCGCTGCTCGTGGCGTTTACTCACCCCATGTCTCGTAGGGCGCGAGTGCGTTTGTAGTGTGTGTGTGTGTGTGTGTGTGTGTGTGTGTGTGTGTGTGTGTTGCACGCGGTGTTGTTTTTTTTTTTTTTTTTTTTTTTTTTATATACCGAGCAGTGAATTTCTCTCTTGGCGAGAGGCTTTTAACGTAGCTTTTGCCGGTGGCTGTACCCGGCCAGACTCGCTGCTGGTCGACCGGGGCGAGGGTGAGCTCTCTCGGCCTCGGCATCGCGTATATACACGCGTATATACACTACTATAAAATACACGATATATACGTACGTATCGTATGTGTTACGCTGTATATATGTATATATATATAGTCGTGCAACGAGTGTCGAGGACGAGAGATCCGTCAGCTGCTACCGCACCGTAAAAGTCTCTCGTAGAAAAATAAAAGAAAAAGAATTCTTTCTTAAGCGCGCCATTGACTCAAAAATTGCGAGTCTCGTAATTTTGATATATCGTCCGGGACTACGTGACAAAATTTGAAGGTCATTCGGAATGACTCTTTGACCTTGGGTTTCAACAAAATTACCAAAATTGATCTCAAATTTTGCTGGTTTTTTTACGAAGTATTATTTATTTTGAATAACATTGGGATTTTTGTTTATTGTTTTTGTTAAATATTCCTATAAAAAAAATAAATAAATAAATCGTAAAAAATTAATGATTAAAAATGGAGACAAAAAATAGTAAGTAAAACATTGTACGTGGTCTCGGGGACGGACGGAAAATCTCGTTATAATTAAAATAGTCGCGCGCACGTCATCCGGATGGCGATTAATCGCCGTCTCCGGCGTACGGCGAGGGGGAAAAAATATATATACGGAGGGTAAGGAAGAAAAGAGAGGAAAAAGAAAGCAAAAACCGCAGCGTCAACTTGATAAAGAGTCGTACATATTTGCCCGCATATACTTAACGCGCATGCGCGATATACGTATCGTTTTGATGCGTAGAAATTGTGGTAGAAGCGAAGTTCCTGAGACGACGAAGCGACAAGAAAGAAAATGCAAAGAAAAGAGAGAAGGGCCGAGAAGGATTAAACAAAAAAAAAAAAAAGGAAAAAAAGGAGCGAGAAACGAACCGAGGCTGTTTTATCCATTATAACTCTTCTATACGTGTTTATCGCAACGTAGTCTCGATCTCCCGTGGTTTTCTTCCGTCTGGCCCAGAATGCTGGCTAACCCCGCGCCCGGGCGCGCGCGAGCTTTCACTGCAGTTTTCTCGTCTGGGTCCGCGCACGGCGCGCGTGCGCGAGAGCGAGAGAGAGAGAGGGAGGGTGCGCGCGCACCCGGGAGCGAGCGAGAGGATGCGCGCGCACGCGGGAGTGAGCGGGAGGATGCGCGCGCACCCGAGAGCGAGAGAGAGGATGCGCGCGCACCCGGGAGCGAGAGAGAGGATGCGCGCGCACCCGGGAGCGAGTGAGAGGATGCGCGCGCACGCAAGAGCGAGCAAGAGAGACAGAGAGGGAGCCACCGCGACGCGACAATCGCATTCGCTTCGTCGATAGAAACTTTTTTTCTACTTTCCTGCGTTTTTTTAAATATTACTTATTGTAATTTTTTTTACTTCTTGAACGTCACAAGGACTTTTTAAATGTCAGATCGTGAACGATGTGTGTGTCGTATCGTCACCGTGGCTTAGAGGCTCGGAGATGGATTTATAAATTTAAAAAATAAACTTCTTTCTCAATTTTCTGAACAATTATTTCGAAAATAATTTCTTCTTTATAAAATTAACAGTTTTACTAAGTAAATCCTTTTTTTCTCTCTTATCTTATACCCCCCCCCCCCCTTCTCCCCTTAGAGTTTCGATTACGTCCCTTCTTTCTTGTCGTTTATTCGCGTTATATACGACACTCGCCTCCGATCGCTCTCGCGAGCGAGCCCCTAGCGCACGAACGTGAAGAGAGAGAGAGAGAAAGAGCGTTTTAAAGGACGTCTCTTGGTCCGTAATTAACTGTCTAGACTACCGACGCTATTATCTGGGTCTCGTTAGCCTTATCTCCGGCAAACGGGAAGCTCTATCTCTCTCTCTCTCTCTCTCGCTAGTCTGGAAGTTACGCAAGTGCGTTGACGACGACGTCGTCGTCGACGTGAACTCGATCTATGCCTGCACTGGAACAAGCTATATCTATACACTTGTTCCATTGTTATTTGTTTTTTTTCTGATGCAAAACAAACCGCGAAAAAATTCTTTTTTAATGAAAAAAATTTTTTTTTTTCTTTTTTAATTTCCTTTATTTATTCCGATTAATGCAAATCTATCTTTTAAATTCGTTGATTTTAATCGATTGATTTGATTTTGATATTAAAAAAAAAATTTTTTTTTGTTTTATTTATTATTTATTGGAGGTTTGACATATTGCAGGGTCAAAAATGTAGTGTTAATTTTTTTCCTGAAAGTAGGTGTTTTTCTTGATACGTGGTTCAAATTTCATGAAATTCCGAGCAGTGGAAGTATGTTGAATAATTTTTTTATTTCAAACTTTTTCAGAAAATCGTGAAAAATTGTGTTTTTTTTTTAACTGCGATGTAACTTTTATCAAAATCTACTCATCGTATCGGCATTTCTTTTTTTTTGACGTAACAAGTACATCCAAACGAAGGATGTGTCGAGCCATTTTTCTTTTTTAAACGATTCAAACCCGAGAAAAATATATTTGAAGGTAAAAAAACGTATTGAAATTTTTTTATAAATTTCAAAACGATGTTCAAAAATTCTGAAACAAAATATCGAAAAAATGGCTTGACACATTGTCTATAACACTTTAATATACACGCACAACAAAAATCGTCAAAATCGGACGTACGGCTACTGAGAAAAGGTACATTGAAAACAAGCATTTTTCAAACCAAAGTTTTTCGACTTTCAATTTGTCCCAAAAATTTTCTATTTCGAATATCCTCAAAAATCCTACACGGTATTATCAATAAAGTCTTTCTGAACAAAACTTAACAAAAATCATCGAAAAATGTTGAATAGTTTTGAAGAAATCTCAATTTGAAGCAAAGAAGGATCGAGTTTTTTTGTCATTTTTTCAATTTATTTTACATCTTGAAAAAAAAAATATATATGTGTATATATAGCTTGAAAAATGAGGCTGACGTTTGTATTCAAGATAAGAAAGAGAAAGAGAGTAAAACAAAAAAATATAAAAATTTTGTACGCGAAGATTGGAAATCAATGGTCGTTGAATTTGCGTTGATGACGCACACGTGTCCTCAGTCGTCGCAAATTTAGAATCGCGAGGAGACAAGACATTGATTACAATTGATCGTTTAAAGCACACTGAAAATAACACTTTATTCCCGGTCGCTCTTCTATTCATCTCTCGCTCCATTAATGCAAACGATTTTTTTTATTTCCATTAAAAAAAAAGATTTTTTCCTTCAATAAAGAAAATTACTAATTACAATTTTTCAAGTCCATACAGAAACTCATTTTTAAATTAAAGTCTAATTCTTTTTTTCACTAACTGAAAAAAATTCATCGTTGTTAAAAAAATTAAATAATTATCAACAATTTAAACAAATTTTTTTACAAACTATTTATCGATTTAAAAAAAATCGTCTTGCCTTTAACACTCGGGCCAATTTTTCTTTCCAATTTGCGAACAAAATTCAATAAATCTCGATAACATAATTAAAAAAAAATGAATTCTTTAAAATTCTTTAAAATAATTAATAATTGAAAAAAAAATAATTAACAAATTATTCGACAACAAAATATTTCTCATCCACTTATCTTCAATTTATTTAATTATTTTCTAAAAATTCAATCAAATTAAATAAATTTCCTTAAAATAATTTCCAACAATTTTGAATGAATTTTTTTTCTTTTTGCTAATTAATTTTCGAATTTTTTGATAAATAAAAAAAAGAAATTCGACGTCCACTTATACCGGGATCGTTCGGATCTTTTTTTTTTCTCACACTCTCGAGGTCGATGTCCCAACCGAGCATTAAGCCAACATATATACATATATACATACATATACAGGGTGAGGCATCGAAAGTGACCCGGGCGTTTCATATGGAAACGAAGCGAGATATCGAAAATTGTTTCAGACAAACGTTGTAGGATATCGAGAGGGACAAAAGATGACGTAAATGAATTCTCCCCTGAATGCACGCATTAAGGTTATTTGAAGGTCAACTTTGTTTTTTCAAATAGGATGGTCAACTTTTTTTACCCGAAATGGAAAGAGTGTTCAATTTCGGGTATAAAAGTATTACTACACTAATGTCCTAAAATTGTTAGGTTATGAGATATTTTGTATAATAGTTATAACGTACGAGTTCTCTTCATTATTTAGAGTGTACTTACAATTTTAATCCAGCAAGTGTTCAAAATGATGGCCATTGACGTCGATACACTTTTGAAAGCGCCTCGCGAAAGAACGCTGAATTTTGAGAAACATTTCGTCACGTAAACTCGCGCATGCGGCAATTATCCTTTCCTTCATATTTTCAGATGTGGTCGGCACCTCCTGATACACTTTGTCTTTAACGTATCCCCATAAAAAAAAAATCTAACGGAGTAAAATCCGGAGATCGGGCGGGCCGGTTGACCGATCCTCTACGTCCTATCCAGGTGCGAGATCTCTCATACGTTATAACTATTATACAAAATATCTCATAACCTAACAATTTTAGGACATTAGTGTAGTAGTACTTTTATACCCAAAATTGAACACTCTTTCGATTTCCGGCAAAAAAAGTTGACCATCCTATTTGAAAAAGCAAAGTTGACCTCCAAATAACCTTAATGCGTGCATTCAGGGGAGAATTCATTTACGTCGTCTTTTGTCCTCCTCGATATACTACAACGTTTGTCTGAAACAATTTTCGATATCTCGCTTCGTTTCCATATGAAACAACGCCCGGGTCACTTTCGATGCCTCACCCTGTATATATATATGTGTATATATATAATATATATTCATAGCAGTTCACTCGAGTCCGTGGCCCCCTTATTACATGCCTACGTTTTATAAGCTGGGGCTCTTCGCGGTGCAGGCGCGCCGATAAGCCGTCCGAGCAGCGAAACAATCTGCCTCGCTTATCTGCGCCTGGCCAGCATATATTTTTTATTTTATTTTTTTTCCGTATATTTTTTTCCTCCTCTTTCATTTTTTTCTCTCTTTTTTTATTTTTATTTTTCCTCATATCAGTCGCAAACGAGGCAAACCCGTGGTCAAGCCCCAGCCTCCTCCTCGCAACGGCCCAACGTATCGTCGACGCACGACGTGTTTCTCTCAATTCTTTTTTTTTTTTTTTTTCACGAAAACTCTACCCTAGAAATTCTGAAACGTTTTAACGAGCGAAATAACGATGGAGGATTTTTTTTTAAATTTTATTCTCGTTTGGTTTTATTTATTTTAATTTAATTTCAATTCTTGGGAATTTTTTATTTATTTAATTTTGATTTTATTACAATTTAATTTTAATTCAATGTTTATTTGATTTTTATTTTTATAATTTTTATTTTATTTCAATTTAATTTTTTAATGTTTATTTAATTTTTATTTTATTTTGATTTTATTTGCATTTTTATTTAGTTCTAATTTTTATATTCAATTTTTATTTAATTTTTATTTTATTTTACCTTATTTTTTCAATTGTTGCAATTGCAACAATATAAAACAAACAAAAAAGAAGAAAATTTTTTTTCTAAGGGTTGTTCGATTAAAAAAAAAGAAAAGAGGGTTGGATTTGATGTCGTGCTGGCAATGTCGAGGGACGTTTAAAGTTGTACAAGGTTCGCACTTAAATTCTTGTCGCGTTTGAACGTTCGTCAATCGCCGACCGGAAATCATATAACCCGAACGACACGTTTCTTCGCCTACTTTGGTGTATTTTTATGGCAGACTTTATAGTTTGTACTCTACTTTATATATATATATGGGTGCAGGACGTGTTCTCACGGTAAACGAAAAAAAAAAAAAAAAAAAAAAAGAAAAGCTACCGTCGCGCCTTTTGCCATTTCCGTGAGACACCAGACTTCCGGGTTTACTCGCGAGAGAGTACGCCGTAAAAAAAAAATCAGCCAAAGATCTTCTCGCTCCTGTTTACGAATGGAAAAAATCAATAAACCTGAAAAAATAAAACAAACATACAAATTTACTGAAAAAGAAAACAATAATAATATTTTGTTTTCATAATATTAATTTCCATTGACATAATTAATGATTAATGATTAACAATTAATTATAAATTGATAACTTAATTAATTAAAGAACGGAGTAATTTGTCTTTCACGTTGAAAAAAAAACAATTATAATATTTTGTTTTCATAGTATTAATTTCCATTGACATAATTAATAATTAACGATTAACAATTAATTTTAAATTGATAACTTAATTAATTAAAGAAAGGAATAATTTGTCTTTCACGTTGAAAAAAAAAAACAATTATAATATTTTGTTTTCATAGTATTAATTTCCATTGACATAATTAATAATTAACAATTAATTATAAATTGATAATTTAATTAATTAAAGAAAGAAATAATTTGTCTTTCGCGTTGAAAAAAAAAAAAAAAAAAAAAACAATTATAATATTTTGTTTTCATAGTATTAATTTCCATTGACATAATTAATAATTAACGATTAACAATTAATTATAAATTGATAATTTAATTAATTAAAGAAAGGAATAATTTGTCTTTCACGTTGAAAAAAAAAACAATTATAATATTTTGTTTTCATAGTATTAATTTCCATTGACATAATTAATAATTAATGATTAACAATTAATTATAAATTGATAATTTAATTAATTAAAGAAAGAAATAATTCGTCTTTCACGTTGAAACAAACAAAAAAAAAAGCAATATAAATCAACATTAATACGATCTAAAAATACGATTAATTAAATGATCTTTGCGGATTTAATTAAATAAATTTTGTTATTTATATTTGCATATATCGCGATTAAATATTTTAATATAGACGAGTGTATTATGGGTAAGTGCATTCCGGTAGCGTTACGTCAAGTGTAGATATACGTTAATGGAGGAGAGAGAGAGAGAGAGAGAGAGAGAGATAGATAGAGTTGGTGCGCATGCGCGTGCGAGGAAGATAGCGACATACGGTTGAGAGTGCATGCGCTGCACCTGCTGACGTTTCGCGCGTACCAGACACGTCTTGACGTCGGCTCGCCACTGCAACGCCTCGGTCGATTCTCGAAGGTCGCACACTGACGGTCTTTCCTCCCCTCCCCTTCCCTTCCCCTCCCACGCGCCAACCGGCGCGACCGTGGTGGGGAATTTCGGGTCAGATAGGAGAAACGGTCAGCTGTGAACGGGCCGAGGATCGCCTACGCCGGATTAACCTCGCATTGTCCACATACATTCTCGTTCAAAAGTTCCATTCCACAAAATTTTCCTCTCCAGTCACGACCAACGATATCTCGAATATTTTTCCAACCGATGGATACTTGGAATTGTTACTATTTTTTTCGATAAATTGTTGGATAAAAATAATCAATATTTATTAAATAGTTTAATCGATTAATCAAACGATAATCGACACACAGATTTTTCTGTTAAATATTCACAATTGTTTACGAGCAATTAATAAAGCGTTATTATTAACGTATTAATAAAGGTTAAGCGAGGTTATGTTGGATGTTATCGAACTGTCAAAAGATGACATAACCTCATAGCGCCGGGGTCCAATATTTCGATGCAAAATTTATGTCGTTATAAGATGCATTGTTATGGGAAAATATTATCGACAGGTACTCACAGCTACGAAGATCACTTTTCCAATATCTTTTGGACCTTTTATCGTTTTGGTATATCGAAAAGAAGTGAAATTCTTTGCGTTGCATCATGCTCGATGTTTCTTTTCACTCGTAACGCTAGACCGGCAAATACCGTAGTAAATTCCGATCGCTGTGCGACTGTGGCGCCGCCACACCGGACCTTCCGAAATTTATTCATGTGTCCATATAGACGTATACTTGTATAAATATATATGTATTTATGTATTTATCGATAAATTATTATATTACCCACTATTCTAGTCACGATGTTGACACAGAACAAGTATTTGGTAAAACTTGCATGCATCTCGCTGTCGATGTAGCGTCGGATGACGTCCAAGCACGCAGTAACCTCTAATCTCTGTTGAAACATTTCACACCAAGAATAAATCGTCTTAAAGGACATATTGTCATAGAAAAATATTATCGACGGGTTCTCACTCACAGTAAGGACTGTCGTCCGACGTGTTTACGAATCTTCGATGCTTTGAAGTATTGTAAAGAAGTGGAACCTGTCAAGTCGCGTCTTCTCGATGCTTCCTCCCGGGCGTTCACTGCGAAGTTGGCCGCGCAGCGGTCGCGCCACTGGCTGGCGGCGGAACTTCATTGTACTAACTACTACGACGCTGAACATATCTATAATTAGTGTTATTTTCTAACAATTCAACTACGCATTTTACGTCTGTGTATTTATACGCATGTATACATATCGATGTGTTGTCACTCACACCAAGGACTGTCGTCCGACGTATTTACGAATCTTCGATGCTTTGAAGTATTGTAAAGAAGTGGAACCTGTCAAGTCGCGTTTGCTCGATGCTTCCTCCCGGGCGTTCACTGTGAAGTTGGCCGCACGGAGGTGGCGCCACCGGCTGGCGGCGGAACTTCATTGTACTAACCACTACGACGCTGAACATATCTATAATTAGTATTTTCTATCAATTCAACTACGCATTTTACGTCTGTGTATTTATACGCATGTATACATATCGATGTGTTGTCACTCACACCAAGGACTGTCGTCCGACGTGTTTACGAATCTTCGATGCTTTGAAGTATTGTAAAGAAGTGGAACCTGTCAAGTCGCGTCTTCTCGATGCTTCCTCCCGGGCGTTCACTGTGAAGTTGGCCGCGCAGCGGTCGCGCCACTGGCTAGCGGCGGAATTTCATTGTACTAACTACTACGACGCTGAACATATCTATAATTAGTATTATTTTCTATCAATTCAACTACGCATTTTACGTCTGTGTATTTATACGCATGTATACATATCGAAGTGTTGTCACTCACACCAAGGACTGTCGTCCGACGTGTTTACGAATCTTCGATGCTTTGAAGTATTGTAAAGAAGTGGAACCTGTCAAGTCGCGTCTTCTCGATGCTTCCTCCCGGGCGTTCACTGTGAAGTTGGCCGCACGGAGGTGGCGCCACCGGCTGGCGGCGGAACTTCACTGTACTAACCACTACGACGCTGAACATATCTATAATTAGTGTTATTTTCTATCAATTCAACTACGCATTTTACGTCTGTGTATTTATACGCATGTATACATATCGACGTATGTTAAATACGGTCGGTACGATAAAAAGATATTGCGACTGAAGTAAGGAAAGAATCCGGTTTACTGTAATACGAGGACCGGCTCTCGGTGCTTCCGTAATTAATACGACGACAGGACGCGACCGAGTTAGAATTTACGAGGCGGCGACGATGTGAACGAAAACAACGTGATTCTAGCACGCAGGTTCACCTTACGCTCCGCTGGTGTCGTGATGTATACGTATATATAGCTATATGAGAAAACATAAATTGAAGCAATGTAGGGACAGCGTTGGTGGCATCCACCGGCTGGCTTACCCTTGGGTATTGAATTTTGTTTACGTTCGAAAACGATCCACGAAAATGAGAGGGAAAAGATTAATAATATATTCTTATAATGTTTTTTTTTTTTTATTTATTTATTTTGTTATTTTCGAATTTTTATTTTTTACTCCAAATCACAATGTTAATGTTATTATTGCAAAAATTACAGCGAGTAATTTAGCATCGAGTGAAACTTGGGGGGAAAATTTAATAATCCGTTGTTATCGATTTTCTCGTCTGGAAAGAGAACGGATGGGATATAAACGCGATTTTCTCGTATATTTAATGACAATTGGTAACCCGCTCGTAGAATCCATTGAATAGTTCAAAAGCCGGAGAAGAACGACGACGATACGGTAACCGTAGTAGTGAGAAATATGTATGGGCCGTTCCGTGTAAATTCAAACCACGAAAAAAAAAACAAACACGAATATATTTTCCAAAATAATTTCGAACGGAATAAAATAAACTATTAATTAACAATAATATAACAATAATATTTAATTTAACAATAAATAATTTTTTTTTTAAATTTAACCATAAAAATCCACTTTTCTTCCCTATAAATTATTTTTTTAATTAATCTCTGAACAAAAAAATTATTTTAAACTTGAATCTTTTGTTATCAACGCGAAAGTTAATTAAAATAAAATTGTATCGTGGTCGAAATTTGAGGATTTATCTTGATTTTTTTTCTTGACTGACCCGGATTGCCCCATACATTTATATCCTCTCGATGTTGGCGAAGATTTAGCGAATATCTCGAATAGGTGCACCGACCTCGAAGCTACGTTTCCTCCACCGCTCGGTCGTTCTCCGTCGGAGGATCGATTCCCCGGCTGCCGGAGAGCACTTCGTTCACGAAGCTTCGGCCCTACGTCGTATTGCACTCTTCGTCGACCGTCGACGTCGTTCGTCGTCGACGTTCGCTTCACTCGTTTTCTTATACACGAACCGTCTCCCACGATCGATAGGGCTTTTGTAGTACGAGTAATGAGAGTACATCGAGAGAGAGAGAGAGAGAGAGTGAGAGAGAGCATACACGCAGACGCGCGGAGTTTATTTCCTGACTGCGACGTAAGTCGTGCGGGCAATGCGGGTCACCTAAGGAAAAATGCTCGTAACTTCGTTGAAAATTTATTCTCGACTTTGGGATTTTTTTTACGATACTACAGCATCCCTGGGAGGAAAGTATCGATCGTTTCAACTTGAACAGCGTTACGGGAGAGCCGTAAGATTTTTTTTTAGTATTTGTCCAATTTCATCGGTTCGGAAAAAATTCGTTTTTCTCGAAGAATTAATTTTATTTTTTTTCGTAAATCGACATTTATCGTATCTTTGAACTATTTATGATGGCAAGAGGCTGCTTTTAAAAAATTATAATCCTTGTTGACAAAATGAGAAAAGTTTTGAAAATTTTTTTTTTGATTTTGAATAAAAAAAAATGTTTGTTGCTTTTTTTTGTAAAGATTGGAAGTTGTAATATTTTTGTCGTTTGTATAAATATCGTCTCGTCGAGTAAATAAATTGTCAGTTTTTTTCACGAAGTAATTGGCCGATTTTTAAAGAAATATTCACTGACCCGCATTACCCCGAACTTCCGAAAGCACTTTGCAGTTGACCGCGTAACCATTGTATTTTTTCCCCCTCGCTGTAATATGCGACGAACGGCACATAGTGCCGTTACGTGTACGTCCGAACACCACGAGGGATCTGGACTCTTGTTTCGTGTCGGCGGGGATGTCCGTTCGCAATTCACCCCAAAAGTTTTCAGTCCGAGTTTCACGCTTTTGGCCCAATTTTCTTTTTTTTTTTTTAATCCTCGATACGTACAAGCTCTCTGATTCTCAATTAATCATCGAAGCAATTGAAATAAGTTAAGAAATCAGAATTTTGGAAGAAATTTAAAAAATTTGACAAAAATTAAAGATTTTGAAAACAATTGAAAATTTCGACTAAATTAAACATTTTTATAAAATTGAAGATTTTGATAGAGTTGAAAGTTTTGACAAAATTGGAAATTCTGAAAAATTAACAAATTTTGTAAAAAAAATGTACATTTTGAGAAATATTTTGAAAACAATGGAAAATTTGGAATTTCTCTGATTCCCAATTAATTATCGAATAAACTTTAACCAATTTAGTAAATCAAAATTGTGGAAGATATTTCAAAAATTTGGTAAAAGTTAAAATTTTTGAAAAAAAATTGAAGATTTTCGATCAAATTCAAAATTTTCACAGAATTCAAAATTTTCATAGAATTGAAAATTTGTACAGAAGTGAAATTTTTTAAAAATGAATAAATTTTGAAAAAAATAGCAAATTTGAAAAACACAAACAAAAATTGTGAAAGTTAAAAAAAAAATAATTTCATTGAAAAAAGAAAACATTTTAGAAATATATGGTAGTAACTAGACACAAAGATAATCATTGAGATTCGACCCCGGGACGATAGATAAGACTTTTAAATAGGATTATCGAGGAGACAGACGTCTCGACGGCTGTCAATAAAATTCAGTAAATCGTAGTGACCTTAATACCAAACCCTCCCCTCCCCCGTCTCTCTTAAATGCGATGTCGCACAGCGGACTATCGGGACGACCTTCGTCGACGGATTGGCGTGCATGATAAACAACGTACGGTCATTTTTCCGACAGAAAAAGCGAGGATTTAATATTTATAAAAAATTTTAATTGCAAATTATTCAAATTATATCTATTTTTATTTTAATCCAAAAATTTTTTTTATTTTTTATTCAATTCAGGAAAAAGAAATTTTGATTTTGTAATTTTTAAAAATTTGTACAAATATTTCAAAAATGTATTTACGATGTTTATTTTGTTTGTTGAAAAACAAAACAGATGCTGTCGGTGAGCGCAGGCATGGAGGTCGGCAGCGGAGGTCACGGCGGTCTCGGGGGTGGACTCGTCGAGTCTGGCCAAAACGGGGGTGGTGGGGTCGGTGGTGGTGTCGGTGGTCATGGTAGCGATGGAATGCAAGACGCGATGGTAGCGGCAGCGAGAGACCGGGCGATCAGAGCCGGAAGTGTACGACAAGATCTGGCCCTCGATCTTCCCCCGCGGCTTCAACTTCCGGATGGCGAGGAGAGACCCTACGGGGCTCACACGACCCTCCACCTTCGCGATCCCGAACAGGTACGGTCGCTTTATCTTTCATTCTATTTTTTACCCATAACGTACAATTTTTATTTTTATTATAGTTATTGAAACATTTAATCATATCGTAGAACGTTTTGAAATGAATTTTAAAAAAATCCAAGCGTTTTTACGAAAATTATAATTTTAAACCTGTTTTGAACCTGAAATTGATGCCTCTAGATCGAGGGTTAAATAGGTTGAAATTTTCAATCTCGTAATATTTCAACTCGCTGTTAAAATTGACTCGGTACATTCGGTTTGACGATACTCCCAACATCCTAACACAAATCTTACCCTCCGTTCACCCTAAAATCATCCCGTAAAGCCAGTGTGAAAATAGGCTGAAAACATAAATCTCGAAATTTCAAAATTCAATCTAAAAATCCCCGGGATACTCGCGTTAACGCAAGCTCCTAATTGCCTCCCAAAACTTTGAACCTCCCTTCACCCTACAATCGCCTTACAAAATCAGTGTCAAAGGAGGTTAAAGTTTTTTTTTCTTCCAAATTTCACCTCTTTATCTTTCATTTTATTTTTTAGCTATAACATAAAATTGTTATTTTTATTATACTTATTGAAACATTTAATCATATCGTAGAACGTTTTGAAACGAATTTAAAAAACATCCAGGCGTTTTTACGAAAATTATAATTTTAAACCTGTTTTGAACCTTAAATTCATGCCCCTAGATCGAGGGTTAAATAGGTTGAAATTTTCAATCTCGTAATATCTCAACTCGCTGTTAAAATTGACTCGGTACATTCGGTTTGACGATACTCCCAACATCCTAACACAAATCTTACCCTCCGTTCACCCTAAAATCGTCCCGTAAAACCAGTGTGAAAATAGGCTGAAAACATAAATCTCAATTTCAAAATTCAATCTAAAAATCCCCCTGGAGATACTCGCGTTAACGCAAGCTCCTAATTGCCTCCCAAAACTTTGAACCTCCCTTCACCCTACAATCGCCTTACAAAATCAGTGTCAAAGGAGGTTCAAATTTTTTTTTTTCTAAATTTCGCCCTCAGCCTTACGAAAATTGATATCTATCATGCTCCCATGATCAATTTCACAATCCACTAATCTATTTTCCATTTCTGTCCAATTCAGGAGAGTGAAATTTACCAAAAGTGCGTAAGACCACCACCGAACAGAACGGTATTCGACAGCGAGAGTCCACCACCGTACAGAAGTCATTCAGCCCTATTGGACCAGCCGGATCGTATAGTCCGTTGTCACAGTGCGGGTAGCTCCTTACTGAGGGTTTTTCGTAAATTTCCGAGTTCGGGTGGTTCGACCCCAGCTGTTGTTGTCCCACCATCGAGAAGGCCAACCCTATCGAGTTATTCGGAATCGAGTGGGAATCTGAGCAATCTATCGAGCCTGACGGTCGTGCCGTGCGAGGCGGACGAGACGAATCATCACAGGCAGCACGTCTGATGGAAAAATGTCCGTTGTGCCACAACGAGTTTCGCGATGACATATTGTTATAATAATAATAATAATCGAATCATAAACAATTACGACAAAACGTGACCATCGAGGAAACGATGAGATTAACGAAAGAAAAAACAAAACAATTAACAAACAAAACAACAACAAAAAAAAAACAAAGAGACAAAAAAGAAAAAACGTTCTAATCATCTGTGGTACACAGATGTGGCGCCACCGTCGGGCACGTAGAGGCTGTTACTCCGAGATTTTTTTTTATCGCGTTGAAGAAGAAGAAGAAGACGAAGAAGAAGAAGAAGAAAGAAGAAAGAAGATGAAGAAGAAAGAAGGAATTCAATGAAGAAAAATCTAGCTCGGGGGATTTTGCTAAGTCCTCAAGGGATGAGGCTGGCTTGGCGGAAGGGTAGATGGGCGCGTTACGGGAAAAAAAAAAGGAGATCCTCAAGACTGACTCGCGGGACATAAAACTTCACAATACTATATATACATATATACATATATGGTATTTAAAAAAACGAGAAGACGATAACGAGAAACAAAAATGTGTGCGATATATATATATATATATATATATATATATATATATATGTATGTGCGTGTGTGTGTGTGTATGTATAGATAAATATAATAATTAGGAAATGAGAGAAAGAGAGAGAGAGAGAGAGAGAGAGAGAGGGAGAGAGGGAGAGAATGAGAGAAAGAGAATATGAGAGTGAGAAGGTTTAAGGGAGGTCGAGAGGAGGCTTCCAGGAGGCTCCATTGCCAGACTTCGAGAAAAGGTCTCTCGCGTTCGCCAGCGAAAATTATCTCGGAGTTTTTTTTTTCTTTTTTCTTTTTTTTTCCTCCCCCAGATGGAGGGAAAAAATTTAGTGAAAGAAAAAAAGGGATGAGGGAGGGAGAGAGAGAGAGAGAGAACAATTTACGGATATTTGACCGTCCGAAGAAGAAATGAAAAAAAAAAAAACAAAAAAAAACAAAGAGAAGAAAGTATGTGGAAATGGTGGGGAAAAAGGCAAGTTGGACGAGGATTTTTTTGGACTCGGGGCGCCATCTCGCGGCGCAAACGGGAACTACGAGATTACCGACGGAGTCACAACGGAGTATATATATGTATATGTATCTATATATATATATATATATAATTATATATGCATATGTATATTTATATATAAGGCGACGGGGGGCGGAGGAGGGGAGGGGGAAGGGAAGAAGGAGGGGGTTTGTTCATTGCGAAAAAGACTTAGTAAATTATTTATTGGCAATATTGCGACTCAGGCATGTTTGCGAGATTTTTATTATTAAAAAAAAAAAAAAAAAAAAAAAAACAAGAAGAGAGAGAGAGAGAGATAAAATAGTGGAGCAAGGGGCGGGGAGAAAAAATGCGAGGGTTGAAAATGAGAAAAGAATCGAGAAGCGATATTTTTTTTTTTTTCTTTCTTTTTTTTCTTTTATTTTATTTTTATTCGTTGTTTTATTTTATTTTGAGCCTGAAGAAGGGAATGATGAGAATGAAAAAAAAAAAAAAAATGAAAATTGTACGTACGTGAATGTTTGTGTACACGTTTGTGTCTGCGTGTGTGTGTGTGTGTGTGTGTTGTGAGAAAAAAAAAATTATTGTCACGATCGTGAGGAATTTTTTTGATTTTTTTTTTTTTTTTTTTCTAAATAAATGTCGAAAGTGTGTAAAGTCGAGGGTGAAAGTAGGGGGGGGGGGGGGAGGGGGAAGACACTAAACGAAGCTGTGCCAAGGCAACGGAGAGAACAAAAAGTCCGGACACGTGTGCGAGAAGAAGAATAAAAGTGAAAAAATCGAGGAAGCAAAAAGATAAAAAAAAAAAAAAAGAAAACAAAAAACAACAACAACAACAACAAGAAGAAAACGAACGAGAAATTTGTAAATATTAGGCTAGGTAGATCAATATCGATATTAATGATAATGGCTGAACGAAGGAAGAACGTAAAGAGGAAGAAGTAGAAGAAGAAGAAGAAAAAACCAATAAACAAATGGAAACGACGAAAACAAACAAAATACACAAATACGAAAAATCATTGTACGAAGGAAACGAAAAAAGAAAAAAAAATTAAACGAGCAAAAAAAAAAAGCAAACCGAAGAAAAATAAAGAAGAGATGGAAGGAAAAATGAAACGAGGAGACGGTACGAGAGTGAGAGAGAGAGAGAGAGAGAGAGAGAGAGAGGTTGAGAAGAAAAAATTGCGAGGGTCAAAATTGCAAAAAAAAAAAAAATTGCGATTTGTTTTTTTTTTTTTTTTTTTTTTCTTAATTTACGAGTCCGAGCTGCCCCGCGCTCATGGATGATCTTCGTCGTCACGTTTTAGTGATCAGCATTAGGAAGGCCCTTGATACGCTCGGCTCGTTCTTGACAAATGTTTTTAACGTCGAATTTTTTTTTTTTTTTTTTTTTTTTTTTTCAAAACAATTTTTTTTTTTCTTTCACTAGATGAAGCTCTCTCGTCTCTCGAGCGTCCCTCTCGCTAATGTGCGATATGAAAAAATAGACGAGATTTCGGTTTATTTTTTTTTCTTTACGTTTTGTTTTTTTTTTTTTTTTTTTTTAATTTATTTCTCTTTCTCTCGATGTAATAAGACGACATCCTGCCCGCCTGTGTCAGCTTGCCTGGATCGAGTCGCAGTTGGCTCGTTGATAAATTAAAAAAAAATTAGGCAAAAAGTATAAAAAAAAAAAAATTTTTTTTGTTATAAAGTGTTTTCGATCTCGGTCGAGGAGGGGGGGGGGGGGGGGGGGGGGGGCAGGTCGAACATTATCAAATGTATGACAGTCGGCAGGGGTGTAGGAAGCAAAAATTTGTTAATTACACGTGTTTTTGTTAGAAAAAAAAAAAACAAAAACAAAAAAAAACGCCGTTTTTCATTTTTTTCATTGCGAAAAAATTGGACCCCGAATTTAATCGCGATTCGAGTACGAAAATGAGATGATTAATAATTCGGCGTAAGAAAAAATAACAGCAACAACAAAGAAAGACAAGAAAAAAAATGAAAAAAAATTTAGGCAAATTTTTAGAAAAAATATCTTCGTTTCGTTCGGACCTTTGCGATCATTTTGCGCCTCGAATTAACGTCATTCGTGCGATCCCGTTGGCCCGACTCAAAAATCATTGGAAAGTCGAGGAAAAAAAAAATGAAAAAGAAAGAAAAAAAAAAAAAATATTCACATTTTTCGAAATTTCGTTTCCAAAAAATAAATTGCGTAATTGCCAAAAATCTCTCGACGATTCGCCAATTAAAGAAAAAAAAAGGCGTCTACGTAACGCTACGAGAGACAATAAAAATGCAAGAAAGAAAAACAAATTGATAAAAAAAAAAAATTTTTTTTTTTTTTTTTTTTTTTTTCATTTTCCTCTCGTTTCTCTCCGTTCTTCGAAAGTTGGGGAAAGAAAGAAAGAAAGAAAGAAAAAAACCAAGAAACATGTGTTCACGCCCACGTATGCAATATTAGACGAAAAGAAATAAATAAAAAACAAAAAAAGGTAAAACTTGTATCGACGAACGCAAAAATGATGTGAAAAACATGAATGTAAAAAAAAAAACAAAAAAAAAAAACAAAAAAAGATAAACAAAAAAAAAAGAAAATCTCACGAAATAAAAGAAATTAAATAAATAAATGGATAATGCAAACGACGAAAATAAATGTATTTTCAGAAGGGCGGAAGACGTGATCTTACAATTAAGGACTGGGGGGGAGGGGGGGGGGGGGGGGTCAAGATGGGAAAAAGAGGGGGGAGTGAGAAAATAATTAAAAAAGAAATTTTAGATAAGATGAGATGATGATAAAAAAAAAAAAAGAAAAAATGAATCGTTTAATCCAACGGGTCCTGTGCAAGCCTCGGTTAAATTTTCAATGTTATTAGATTTAGGTATCGAATTTAAATTTAAACGAAAATAAGAAAAAATAGAGAAAGAAAAAACAAAAACAAAAAAGAATAAGGAAAAATTAAACGAAAAATTATACATACGCGCACACACACACACACACACACACACACGCGCGCGCGCATACACACACACACACACGGGTGTAAATTAAATTATATACAGGGTGAGTTTCATAAGTATTGCTCAAACTTTATTTTAAGGTAGATGAGATCATTACAAATAAAAGTTGCAAATATACATTGGTGATATTTTGAATAGTTTACGAGATATACATTTTTTAAGTTGGTCCAATCAGAGCCCGCTGAGAAGCCTTGGAGCCGCCCACTCGTGCCCTAACCGTAGAAATAGCACAGTTGTAAGAGCGTTACATTTAGGGTTGCAAAATTTAGAGCAGTCAATTTTATTTATTATATTATTACGCAGTCATTTTCATTTATCGGGGATTGGCTGCTAGGGCGGAGAGTGGGCGGGTCCAACGCTTCTGGGCGCGCTCTGATTGGACCAACTTTAAACATTTATATCTCGTAAACTATTAGAAATATCCCTAATGTATATTTGCAACTTTTGTTCGTAATGATCCCATCTACCTTAGAATAAAGTCTGTTACACTTTATGAAATTTACCCTGTATATGTGTGTGTGTGTGTGTGTGTGTGTGTGTGTGTGGGTGTGGCTGTGGGTGGGTGCGTGTATGAGTTTATGTGTGTATATAAATGTATATATAAGTTGGCGTAGGAAACAAAAATGGATATATCGGACCTTTATTTAGGTTTTTTTTTTCTTGACGAATTTCGATTTTGAGAATCGTGGCGATTTTTTTTGTTTTTTTTTTTGGGTCATCGAGGAAAGTCTTTCAATTGTTTATCCTCGATGAGATATCGCAAAATCGATGACTGCGTCTTTGCGCACCGTGCACCGATCGGTCCGAACGTGGAGGATAAATAAACAAAATTAAAAAAAAAAAAAAAAAAAAAACAGAAAAATTTTCATTTTTTTTTTTATGTCGAAAAAATGTAATTAATCTTTGGATTTGTAACGAAATTTAATTGTACTTTTCATCAAAAGTATTAATTGAATTGTTGTATAAAAAAAAAAAAAAAAAAAAAATAGAATCGAATTTTTAAGTTGAAAAATTTTATTGAAAATTTTAGGGGAAAATTAAATTTATTTTATTCGTACTTTGAGGAATGTTACTTTTCTTTTGTTAATCGAAAAATTAGGATCGATCGTCGATAAGTGCCCAGGAGTCACGCGATTGCAAAGATTAACGCTTATTGTTAAGAAAAAAAAAAAGAAAAAAAAAAATCGGTGTGTCTAGTCTCTCGCGAAAGAAGGATCCGGGTTGTGAAGAAAAAGAAAAAGAAAACAACAACAACGATAGTAGCAAAAGAAGAAAAAAAAAGCGAAAAACGTCCAAAAATACAATTTTTTTTCTTCCTGCGACAAAAAAACATTTTCTTTTTTGTTTTTCTTTTTTTTTTTTTTTCTTCCACTTTTCTTCTCAATCTCAACACGCGTACTTTTTTTGTTCTTTCTTTCCTCTTTTTTTTTTGTTAAATTTAATTTTATTATTTAAAGAAAAAATGAGATTTTTCTTTTTTTTTTTTTTTATTAATTAATTAATTAATTTGTTACTATCAGCGACCAAAAAGAATCAATGCACAGAGATGACCTACAGACTGATGGATACGTAGTTGCGAATTTTACGAATCAAAAAAGAAAGAAGAGAAAGAAAAAAAACAAACAAAACGAGGATGAGACGATTGTTTTTATTATTATTATTATTTTTTTTTTATTGCTCTGTTTATTCCTCCGTACGACGAGATTTTATTTACGTAGGGGAATTAACGAGACGAAAGTTTTTCACTCCTTAATTTTGTTCGAAGATTTGGATGAAAAGAAAAAAAAAAAAGAAAAAATTTTTTTCTTTTTTCAAAAATTGTTAAAAAAAAAAAAAAATTTCAAAATTTGCGCACGACAAATCTTCATCGTCGTCCGAAACGTGGTACTAGCTAAATGAAAAACGACGGAAAGACGCGATAAATAAATTAACGAAAAAAAAAAAAAAAAACAAACAAAAACAAAAATCCGAGAAAGAGGAAAAAGAATAAAAAGAAGAAGAAGAAGAGGAACAACAACAACAACAACAACAACAACAAAAAGAAAGCAACGAGATAAATTTTTTTTTTATATATAAAATGTTTTTTTTTTTTCTTTTTTACCCCGGAACGAAAATAAATTCTTTAAGTAATCGATCGATGTGTAGAGGACAAGCGTCGTTTTATCTAGGTCGCTTCGACTATTTGCGTCTCCGACATCCGGATGAAAAAATGATGAGAATTGAAAAAATGATGAAAATTGAAAAAGTCCAGAAGTGTGCATGTGTATGTGTATGAGTGTGTGTGTGTGTAAGTATGTGTGTGTATGTGTGCAAACGAAATCCGAGATAGTGTTTGCGATAAGTCACACGATATTATTATTATTATTATTATTATTATTGTATATGAACGAATAAAAACAAAACGTGGCCCTCGCGTTGAAAAATTTCAAAAGAACGTGGAAGAGAAAAAAGAAAATGCAAATGAAAATTCATATTTTCCAATCCGAGGGCCCCCCTCCCCCCCCACCCCTCTCCTCACTCAGTCTCGACTCTCGAAAAACAAGACACTTCGGGAGAAAAAACGTACATATATATATGTATACAATAATTAAAAAAAAAATATATATATATATATATGTATATATATATATATATATATATATATGTGTGTGTATCGAAGAAAAAAATATATAAATCGAAGAACCAGATTTATACAGTCGTGAACATTGTTCGTTTGCAAGCAAAAGGCAATAGAGAAAAAGAAAAAGAAAAAGAAAGAAAGTTTTTTTTACATCTTAGAATTGTACGATTAATGCATAGGGCGAGAGAAAGATGGTAGAAGAAAAAAAAAACATGTTCGTCGTTCACTGCTCTGGCTTGGTAGGAAAAAAGAAAAAAAAAAAAAAAAATTCAGGCCTTCCGGGAGGTCTTCGTCCTTCGTGACAGGGGAGGGGGTACCACGTGTTCATCAACGCCCCCTCCGGCAGATGCAAGAACACGTGACCACCAAATCCCCCAAACTCGTGCCCTCGTTTAATCGGCAAAACAATCTCGACGTTGCAAGATTATTGGTGTACTTATCACGCAGTTTTCTACAAAATAAAGAAAACGATATTAAAAAAAGGAAAAAGAAAATAGAAAAGTAAAAACATTTACGAATAAGTGACGAAACGTATTTTCAGGTGACGTAGATTTACCTTGACCCGCATGCAGATCCGTTAACGACGAGATAATATCCCATTTCGTATTTTTTCCTTAATTAGAAACGCGTGATAACGTTTGTTATTGCGTTTACGTTTTCAAATTCAAACGAATTACGCGCCATAAGCGTTATTCAAGATGGCCGCCCGGTGGATGGTTCGACTCGTTGACGCTAGGTGGCGACGCTAGGTGGCGACGCTTGGACCGTTCCGCCAGACCGTAGTAAGATAAAAAAAACGCTCTCGCGCGCAGTAATATCCGGTTCAGTGTTGAACGCGCTCCTCCCGACCGAAGCCATAACCATCTTTGCTCATCGGGCAACGTTAGACGCGTCTCAGCTCGGTCGAGCTAGTCGAGTGCTGAAACAAAGAGAGAGAGAGAGAGTAACTGTACACCGAACAAAAGTCTCGGCGTGTGCTCGTGAGTCCTGCCGAGTCCACCATACACACATATATACACAGTTAATTCCACATAGTATGTCTAGTCGCGGTCGGTACTCGTATTATTCTCCTATTTCACATTTCACAAGTGTCCATTTGGCATGAAAGCGTGGAAGATTCGTCGGCACAATGCTCGTTTATGCGAGGAACGATTACACTGCAACTCGGCCATCGAGTAAATAGGCGCGTACGGTGGCTCGGGAGGTTACGACTGCGCAACTACTGTTTGTGGGTTCGGCCTGTGTCCGCAGTGGCCGGGGCGGCGGGAGGAGGCGGCAAACAGATGAATGCGATTTCCCGATGCCAAAGTTATCATAACCTCGGTACTGTTTTCTAGACGTCGAAGATTCGGCGCGAACAATATTCCAGTGATAAAACGTCGTTCGCGGAGTGAGAAAAAAAACCGCAAGGTTAGTCGGGATTTACGTGTGAATATATATATATATATATATATATATTCGTATAGACACACGTACACTCTCGCACATACACACGTATAGGTTGGAACGGACGCTAAGGAATTTTAGTGAGGAAACGAAGCGCGTTTCGAGAGTGCGTGCATCTCGTGAGAGTTCTTCGTTAGTGCAAGGGAGAAAGAATAGTACGGGATTGAATAAAGAGAGAGTGAGAGAGAGAGAGAAAGAGAAAAGAATAACCACCATGGAGTCGACGACTGTTGACGTGAATGGCGGGAACGCCGAGGTGGCGCGCGACACACCTAACCTCGAAAACGAGGAGAAGCCGACGTCCGTGTCGGAGAACGTGATTGCTGATAATACGACGATCGCGGGGGTTAAAATGGAGGATGGGACTGAGGTTAATGGGGATGTGAAATTAACGCGGAAAATAAAAGGTACACCGGTGTTTATAAAGAAATTACGAAAGTTTAAGGAAAACTCGATGACGGTCGTCGAGGCGGACGCTAAAAACAATAAGAAAGGACAGAAGCGTAAACTGTCCGAACCCGATATCAGCTCCGACGATTCGATGGAATTCAATGGTTTCGATGCACAGGCTGATAGTAACGAGCTCAATGGCTCGATGGTTCTTCAAAAACTCATCGGTAAGTTCATAAATATTTACCATGTTACGTGTGTAAATAATTATATATTTAGAGGTTATGTGTGTGTATATGAATATTTAGGGGTTAGGTTGGTCAATTTTTGTTCTTTTCGTCGATTGCTCGTAATCTCGTAATTTAATAAGCTTGTTAATGATCGAGATCTTCCATTATCGATTATGTTTTTTCATCAAACGTGGAGGAAATTATGGATTTATCGAAGATTTGTAATATTTGAGAAAAATTTTGATATTTTTATTCGAAACAGCCGAAGTGGAAGCGACGGAAACGACGCAGGTGAAAAGACGTAGAACCTCGATGTCGAAGGATTCGAAAAGTTTCGATTACAAGGACGACGATATGCTTCTCGACGAGTTCCACGATGACGGAGTTGAATCGCCCGTTTCGAGAATGATAAAGACGGAGAAAGAGTCCGACACCGATTCGATAGGATTTCCCATGGGTTTGGAGAACGATCCATCGAAAACTGACGAATCGTCTGTACAATCGGTCAATTCCTCTGCAAATAGCAGTCCTTCCGGCGCAAGACCAAAATTGAAGGTTGGGAGAAACTTAAAAAGCGCCAGACCTCACAGCGCCAACAAACAGAAGATCGTCGTTGATTTGGGCAATCCGCTATTTCGAGAACCGTTCAAGTACGGCTGGAAAAGAGAATTGGTGTTTAGAGCCGGAACGGATCAACACACAGCGAAGGCGAGAAGCGCCGATATTTACTATTACACGCCAAAGGGCAAAAAGGTCAGGAGTTTCCGGGAAGTGGCTCAATTCCGTGAGTATTTAAACTGTCAGAATGAATTTTGACGAGCGAGATAAATAAAACTTCAATTCTTCGAGTCTGTTGCATTTTCATGATTTTTCACAGTTAAAACGAAAGAATTGACGATAGACAACTTCACGTTCTTCAAAGAACCACTGGGCCTGAACGACCCCGATCATGAGATAATCAGAGATGCGAGAGTGCGAGAATCCTTGGCAGCAGCGGCGGCACCAACGCCACCGAAGAAAGTCGTTCCGGTGAAAAAAGCGCCAGCTAAGAAAATCATTGAGAAACCACAAACGCCACCTACCAAACCTCCACAAAAATCGCCCAAAGCTGCGCCTGTTCCCTTCAAAATCAAACTTCCTGCCAAGAAGGCACCGATGAAAAGTAGGCGAAATTGTTTTAGTTACATGTTTTTCAAACTTGCGAATTAATGAAAGAAAGAAGAAATTCCTAAAGCCTTCATCCATTGTTTTCTGTCCAGAAGAGATAAAGTCACCGCCAAAAGAACCAGAAATGCTCCCGCCGCAATGGAGTTCACCGGCGAGCACGAGAAGGAGTCAAGCGGTGGTGGAAAAAACTTCGCCACCTGCAAAACCGAAGCGAGTCTTAAAGTGAGTAACGAAAACTCGATCGTATTTCAGTTTCCACGTTCTTTTTTTTCTCGTTTTTCTCTCTTTCGTTCTCATTCCATTAAAATTGAGTCTGTTCGTCGCAATTTTCCAATCTACTCGACGAATTTATCGCATCCAAAAATGTTCCCCGGCGATTTCTCCTCGTTCTGACTTTCTTCCTTCGCTTTGTTTTTTCTTTTTTTTTTTTTTTCTTTTCTTTATTTTCTTTCGTGTCTCGTTTCGTTTTTTCCTAACGTATTCCCTTATATCCACGAAAAATCGACGAAAAAAACAAACAACAAAAAAGAAAAACGCAACTCTGACAACGCGAAATTTTGATCACCCTCACGATCCTCTCTCCCCCTACCTTGGCGCACATCTTACAGGGCGAAACTTCAGGAACCTTGCAGCATTAGGTGCTTATCGAGTATGGGACTGATACCGAGCCTGCAGTGTTCTCTCTGCCTGTGCTTGTATCATCCGGAATGCGTAGGAGAACCTGAAGTAACGGATGGCGAGGATTACATTTGCAAGGTAAAATACTGAAGTTATGCGTCTCAAAATAAATCCCAAAACAAAGAATTAATAAGCAAGGCGGTGATCTTTATTTTTAGAATTGTCACGAGGATTCTGGAGAATCTTCGCAATCCGGTGCTCCGCCACCACCACCTTTAATACCTATAAGCATGCTAGGCGTGCAAAAAGCTATAAAGCCAAGGATTGTGGTACCGCCTAAGCTTCAAAAAATTAAGAAAGTGGAGGTCGCAGAGAGAAAGGAAGCGGAGGGCGTTGAGAGAAAGAAGAGGAAGACTAAAGTAGCAAAAACCTCTAGCCTTTCGCCTGGAAATGAGAGGAACGACACAAACTGGCTGCAAACAGGAAACGACGAGTTTCTTCGTGGTCACGATGGTACAATGCCAAAACCAGCGCAAAATATCGCTCTAATGGCTGGCAAACGTTACATCGTTGTACCGAAGAACAATGCGATGGCTGTGCAACCTGCGATAACTGTTAGACCCGATAAAATCGGCGATAAAGCACCCTCGATGCAGGAAACGTCTCATCGTGAATTTTTAGCAGGAAATGGAAATACAAAAGCATCGCTCTCGAACGATCGTGAGAAATCGAGCGAGACGACGAACACTGAAACGAACGAGATTGCCTCGACGACGGCCAAGGTCGATGAAACGAAGAGTATCGAACAAAAGGTCTCTTCCAGTCCCGATGAAAGTTTTGAGAATTTTGTTGATTTATCGATGACTGTAAAATCAGACAGCGAGAAGAAGATCGATGAAAAGAGGGAGAAGGACGAAGCGGAGAGGAAAGAGGATGTTGAGAAATTAGTCAATGATCTGACCGACGAGACACCGATGAGTGACATTGTTGTGGCGGAACAAGAAGTCGCTGTAAAAAAATCAGAAGTCCCTGTAGACAAGCCGGAATCTACCGCTGTGGACAAAATCGAAGACGCTGTAGAAAAAATGGAACTTTCGGATGAAAAATCAGAGCCCGCTGAGGAAAAATCAGCAGTCGCTGAGGATAGTTTGGAAGACGCTGTGGAAAAGTTAGAAAGCGCTGTGGAAAAAACTGAAGCCGATGTGGAAAAAACTGAAATTGTGGAAAAAATGGAAATCTCTAAATCTCCAAGTTTACAAACGGAAATAATTCCAACGAACAATGTTAGCGTCGAAACGAAGAACGCAACGATAACTTCCGTTACTTTACAGCCGGCCTTCAAGTGAGTCCATGAATTTTCGTTAATTTCCTGTTTGATCAAGGATATTTCAGTTTTTTTCTTTCTCTCTCTTTTTTTTTCCGTCCATTATTCATGCATTACGTACACTCACCTGAGGTTTTGGCAGTTGCTTTGTACATATTGTATTTACAAGAACATGACACCGAGAATACAAAACGTTGAAAAAGCAAACAAATATTGAAAAAGTAAAATCTGGAAACAAAAAAAAAACAAAAATCGTTGATTCATTGTAAATGCAATATATACCAAAATTATATTTGCAATTATAGAAAGCTCCGAAGGTGGCTCAACGGTAGTTCGGAAAAAAGAAAAATGAATTTGATTTTTGTTAACTTATGATCGAAGCAAACTGCCTTAGCTTCGTAAAATTGGAAACAAAAAATTGTTTCGAGTTGAGAAAAAAAATGAGAAAATTGAGAACAACGAAAACAAACAAAAATATCAATAGAAACAAGAAATTATGATCAAACGGTTTCAACATCCTCTGTGTCGATTGTAGTATCAAAGTATATCGGTCAACTCGTTTCTATTCGTGTCGAAATTTATTTTTATTTATTTTTTGTTTATTTAAATTTTTATTTATTTTACACTCTTGCTTCAAATCATTGAGATCAAACATTTCCTTCCCTCAAAGCCTGTACATTAATGCTACAATCGCGGAGTCTCGATTTTAAGCTCTTCGGTGCGTGAAAGAAAAATGATAAAAAATCTAATTCATTTTTACTTTTTATATTTACAGATGTAAAAGGCACGTTCGAGCCAGAACACAAAAAAAATCACAATTTAGTGCGTTTTCCTTCGAAAAAAAGAACAAAGAACTAAAAAACAAATTGTCCTTCCCACTTTTCCCAAAAATGCTAACGCTTCTTTTTTTCTTTCGTCAACCTTGTTTTGGTTTTTTTCTTCTTCTTCTATTCTTTCGCTTTGGAGACAATTCACGAAAGGAACACATATTACAGTATTAAATTGTCGTTGAGAATACAAATTTTAATCTGCTTTTTTGTTTTTCTTCTTTTCATTTTTCTTTTTTTCCAGAAAGAAGCTTGCGCCTCTTGAAACGGATTCGAGGCACTTCATGGTCTCGGTTTGCGCTGGATATCATGCCTTGTCGAGGATCTTTCAATATCTGAAGGTTCAGGAGTTGCTGCGCGCAGCGAGGGTATGCAAGATGTGGCGAGATCTTGCTGCGCATCCGAATTTATGGAAAACAGTAAGAATGAAGAACAGCCAAGTAACGGACTGGGATGGTTTTGCTGATTCTTTGAAGAGGCACGGTACTCAACATCTGGATCTTAGAAAAATGCTGGTGGCTGGAGAATCGGATGGTATATGGAAAAAATTTGTAGCTGTTGTTCCACGAGTAACAAGCCTCGTCAAGTTAGAACTGTGTCGCTGTCCTGTAATGGTCGTCGAGGAGGTAATTAAAAGCTGTCCGCAGCTACAAGTCTTGAGCGCCATGTCGATCAAATGCGATTCGCTGAATCTCGAATCAGCAGGAAATTTGAAATCCTGCCAGGAACTCAGGCTTAAAGCTATCAGTGGAATGTCGTTGCATGGTGATTTGACGCCTCTTCAAGAACTCACGCAGCTCACACAATTGGTGAGTGTTTACATCAAATTCAATTTTCAGAGGTTTTTCGTTGGTTTAGTTGAGCTCGTGTTTTTTTTACTATAGATTGAAGGTTGACGCAGTGTCTTGAACATACAATTTTCCTGTTTTGTTCCAGAGTTTAACATCGGTAAAGGAATTAGGAAAGAAAAACATAGCGGTGCTTTCATCTTTGGTAAATCTGGAAACTCTGGAACTGGGCGAGTGTTCCGATTTCCCAGATAAATTTGGGACTTCAGTGTTGCTGAATCTCGTGAAATTGGAACGTTTGAGGCTCGAGAAGGGACAAGGCTCGTGTTGTACCTTCGACATACTCGAGGGTGTCTCGAAACTCGAGACGCTAAGTCAGCTCGAACTGGTTAATTTCGACGTTAAAAATGGCTTCGACAAGTGTTTGTCGAATTGCAAAAATATCAAGAGGCTTCTCATTATACCAACATACATATCGCAATCCGCGACTTCGAACAACATGGTGCTCGGTGGTGTGACAGAACTCTCGGACAATCTTACGCATTTCGTCTGGGGTGTGACCTTGGAATTGCTCAGGGTCACCGAATTGTTCGTTGATCAATGTAATCAAATGAGCAAAACTGTAACGGGCGATTCGATACCTGTTCTCAAACCGGTACCTTGCCTAAAACTCATCGAGGATGTGGAGGAAGACGATACGAGCAAAGGTATGAAAATCTTTTGTTTAATTTTAATTCAAGTCGAGAAATACTATATATTTTGCAGTCTATAATCTTTTGGAATTGGAAAATCCGTGTATTTTCTCTGCTTTTACCAGTTTTCTAACCTATCTAGTTTCTAACCTTAATTATCTTAAAGCTTGTACATAACCTAACTTATGAAAGTGTGTGCACTTAGTCCAACTGTCAACGCAATTGACAGCTTCTTGATGATACAAATTCTTGTTTCTCTTTCGCAGGAGACGAGAAGCCGCAGCCGAATTTAACAAACCCCCAGGTCGACATTCTCCCGTTGCCGCAGTTACAGAAACTTCTTCTCACAGCGTTGCCAAAGACGCGTGTCAAGATTCTCAAAATACCGTTCCACGCTACTTGGCGTCAGAATATCTCCGACACGACAACGCAATAAACAGCTCGTTGCTAAGAAATCGGCCAGAGAAGCATAAAATACAAAAAAATATCCGGAAAATAAGAAAACAGACGGATTCGTCGTTGCCACCCCGCACAATGTACTCCAGAGTGTTTTAGTGACGACAGAAACAGTAACAAGAAAAGCAAAGAAAAATTGAACGAAACATCGTCTTATCGTCGAGAAATAAACAACAACAAAAACGCTCGAAGGCATTTTAAAAGTCGTCCAAGCGTCGTGCGAATTGTCAAATTCGTTGGCGTCAAACGTACGACGAGGGTATTCTTTTTTTTCCATATTTGTTGTTATTGTTTTTCGTCAAATTGCGAACTGGATGGACCGAGTGAAAAGTTCATCGTTGCAAAGACTAAAAAAACGTTCGCATCGTTGACCCACGTTGATGGCGTAAAAAAAAAAAAAAGGAAAAAAGAAAATGAAATAAGGGGAAAAAAACATCCGAATCATGTGGAGTAAATATTGAGATAATTTAGAACTTAGGCTGTATAAAACAAAAATGATATCTTAATATTATTATTAATATTATTATTATTATTCGAACGTCGCTGTATCCGTATCTTTAGGTGTTTAAGATAATCGAGTTTTTACGCTGCGAAAGAAGCCTGTGACAATGTTAAAACAAACATAATTGTCGTCATTCTTACGATGTACAATGTACATAATTCTTCGCTGTAGCACGAGAGTTTAATCATTTTTTTTTTTCTCTTTGTTCTTTCTACGACGAGTATAAACTCCCCAAATTTTCGTTTCTTTTTTTTTTTTTTTCTTCTTTTTAACGGTGTTTAATTTTGCTCGACCATCGAATGCGTGTTCTCAATTTTTTGGATCAATGAGTAAAAAAACATAATACAACATTGCGCCCGCTGCTCTTTTTCAAACATAAAAGCGATCAACAATTTCTATGAGAAAACAATGGAGAATATATTTTATATTTAGGGAAGAGAAAGAATTTGTAACTGTGCGAGGACCAGCGGGTTCGAGGATTGCAAACAAATCTTTGAGAATTAGCGCTTTGATATTTAACCGGTTTAAAGAAAAAAGAAAAATGGAGAAACCAATTTATATTTTAGGCAACGAGATGTTTTGTCGAACACGGTTCGAGCAAGTAGCACTTATATTAGTTTAGAAAATAAAATTTAAAATATCGCAAGACCACTGGTTGTAAAATATTTCGTTTCTTTGGTGGGAGAACAAAATTGTAAAATCGAGAAATTCGTCGTCGACGATTTTTCTTCTTTCCTTTTTCTTTCTTTAAAGCCAAGAGGCAATGAAAAGAGAAAGAGTTGTGAAAAGTTGTAACGACGAAGTAATAGAATTCACGTATGAGAATGTTTTTTGTCGAAGGTTAAGTTCGCTTCGTGATTTGTAAAGAGAAAACAAAAAAAAGGAAAAAGGAAATTTTGAAAATTTTACAATTTATTTTACTGTTTTTTTAGAGCTAATTCGGTTGATAATTGAAAGAATTTTATACGTAATACACGGTCTGAGATTTCGCGATGAGAAAAATTGTGGGAAGATTGGACGATATCAAGGAACACGTTTGCACATAAGCTTCTATGTGAAAAAATACAAAAAAGCAAAAACGAGAAATTCTTAAAAATGTAGAAACGGCAAAGACACCCGAAAATGTAAAACGTTTCGATTGCGTTGCGACAAATAAAAAATATACTTATATATATATATATATATACACACGAATAACAGGATAAAAATGAATAGGTAAACAATTTCATGCGTAGAAAGAATGTGAATTTTATTTTGAGGTTAAACATTGCAGATAGTGCTTCTCGTGCAAAAGAGCATTTTTAACGATTTAAAGTCGAACGCGAAGGCATCGAGGTAATTAAATTTGTTCATTTTGATGTTTCGAACATTCTATTTTAAATGTAAATTGATTTTTGTCGTTTAGTCATTGAAAATCGATAAAACGAAAAAGCGCGGGGGCGAGCGAGGTTGGTCTCAGCTGTAGGTGACAGTTCGTTCCTAGTCTCTTTTGTGCCAGCTCGTAATGTCCGTTTGAGGTAACATCGCGGGATTCTCTAGCATTTTCTAGTTCCAGATCGGTTACACGAGCAAAATTCCGTTCTATTTTTAGGTGAAAAAAATAGTGTAAACAGAAATGAACAGGGAGATTATCATTGTTCGGGAACTCTCGAGAGGCTTGAGATTTTGTGCAGCGACACCTGAACGGCCAGATGGCGAACTATGCCTGATGTGTTCGACTTGAAGTTGGCTCTGGTAGCATAGCGTATATAAAAAAAAAGATACAAATGTGTGTGTTCTGTATATTATGTATATATGGTCGTTCGTGTTTTGAACAAGTCGTTTCTAAAGGAATATATATTATATATTCCCTGACTGCAGGATATATGATATATATTCTTATCGAAAGCATCGTGCGTAGTTCATCGTTTGGCCGCCTAGCGTCGCTTCGCTGGACCAGTTCTCAAGGTTTCAACTTTCGTCCGAACATCGCCGGTCTCTCTGCTCATCTGTGGTAAATAATACCACAGTTAACGCATCTCACGCGTAGTTACGATAAATCTGAATGTTTTAGAAACTGATCTCCGGTAGAGAAAGACCGTAACGAGATAGTGGGTGTCGAGAGAGAAAGAAAAAGAACAAACATTTCTCAAACGAGAGAGTCGTCAAGCGTCCTACGAGAATTTAGAAAATGGGAAAGAAGAAGTCCCGTCCTTCGCGGAAGCCTAAACCGCGGCAGAAAAAAGCACAGTTACCAAAGAAAATGAGCAAAAGCGAACTTTGCGAAAAACTTCTTCGACGTGAGTGAAAAAAAAACAAAAATTAATATCTCTGTTTTCTCAATTTGTGCTTTCCTGGCTATTTTTAATGAACAGACAGTTTGCAGCGTTCCGGTCGAACCGGCTCGGTTATGGGACAATTATCTTGAAATAACAACGGTGCTCGATGAGATCAACCTTCTTTCCGAAGCAAAGAGCAGCGAGACTAAAAGATTGGATGCTGTTGATAATTTCTTGAAATGGCTCAAGGACAATGATGTACATACGGAACATGTCGCTGTATCCGAGTTTCCTAGCTATGGCATGGGTCTTAAGATGCGTTCCTGTTGCAACGCCGGTGACGCTGTACTCGAGATACCTTCCAAACTGTTTTTCAGCGTTGAAACCGCGGCGTTAGAACTATCGGTTCTTCGTAACGAACCGTTGATACAACATATGCCTCAAGTCGGGCTTACATTAGCTCTGCTTGTCGAGAAGCACAAGGGCGATTCCAAGTGGAAACCTTACCTCGATATTTTGCCCGATCGTTACTCCACCGTTCTTTACATGAGGCCAAGCGATTTGTTGGAACTCAAGGGCAGCCCTACTCTAGGTAATTATCCTAAAAATAACACCCAACGAACATGTTATTTAACATCACCATTCTTCCTACGTTTTTTATACAGATTTAGCGATAAAACTGATCAGGAACATCTTTCGCCAGTTTGCCTATTTCTCCGAAATGTTCGACAACACTCGCAATCCAGTTTCCGACTTACTCAGGCCTCGTTTCACTTGGGAGGAGTATCGGTAAGTAGCTCAGGCTTTTAATTCGGCTAGTAGCTTAGGCTATTAATTTATTAAAAAGAACAGGCGATTGCAAAATGGTATTGACATTGTAAGGGTCTTGCGATCACGCGAAACTCTAAAAATTCAATTTTTATTTTTTACATACAAAACAGTTCGTATTACACATAGGTAAATAAATATACTCCTCGATCCGTCGCTCGCAAACAGCCCAACGGCGATTCACCATTCTACGATAAACTATAATTCAACAATCTTTCCAAATATTCACTAATATTGCACAAACCTTTACGCAGGTTCAATTAATTTTTTTGGTCAGCACAGTGTTCTTGAAAACAGGCATAAATACAGGAAAAAAAATTTCTCAGCGAGGAAACTATCTCATCTTCCCAAAAAGAACAAAAAATAGAAGGAAGAGAGCAACGTTTTATCCTTTCTCAAGAACAAAAAACAATAAGAAAGATAATCTCATTTCATAAAATCTGGTATCGTCTCCCAGCTGTCATTCGCATCGAGCGAGTCATTCTCAATGTCGTTCTTGCCCTCGAAATTTTCATCGATCTCACGATTATCACGTCTCTCTGGTCTCTTGGTTGTCGAGGTGGCCACGACATTGACCATGATGGTGTTGAGACTGCTCGAGTTTGATAACTTTCTCGCTGTCATCGTTGGACCTTGGAAAACAGCTCGTGAAAAAGTATTTCTGTAAGTGTACTTTTGTTTCTGTCTAACTCGACAAACTACAAAAATAGCAAGAAAAACAACGATCGTTACACCGAGTATCGCACCACTCGCTATAATACTCGGTCGAACTTTCGACAATGATTTTCTCTCATCTTTCTTCTCGTTACTCGTGCCTGTCGAATAATTCATTCTAATATTTGTTTCCGTTCGATCCAGGATACCCGAAGTTTCTTCGATTATTTCCTGGACAAGACCAACCTCGATGTGACTCGTTGGAGGAATAGTAATTTTGGTCCTGGGACGATTCTCAGATCTCACAGTATCAGGAGAGAATGGAAGCGAATCAAAAGCTTTCAAAAGTTCCAACAACGGTTCGTCCTTCTCTTCGTTTCTGGACGTCCCAGTGTCATGACGAATACGCTCGGTTCCTATCGAGGCTACATTCGTCTCAGTCGTCTGTAACTCCGTCGTCTCGTACGAAGCTGAATCGATCTCGATGTTGGAGAGATCGTCGCTCGTCACCAACGTGGCGAATCGAGTCGTCTCTTCGACGAACGATTTATGGAAAACTTCATCGTTATGACGTCGTGGATAGAAGCTTGGATCTTCCCGAGCTCTAGTCACCTCGGCAAGATGAACCCGACTGGAACCTCTTTGTCGAAGCTCGATGAGCTCGTCGATGCTCATGTTCCTGGATTTCAAGAGACGTTCGAGATGCTGAGCACTGGAGCCTGAACTGAACAGCTCAAAGATCTCAGCTCGTGCTTCCGGCTCAATTTCTGAGATTACCATCTCGTACGGTTTCTTATCAGACTCGAAGATTTGATGATTCGACGGTGGAGCTGTTTTCTCACTATCGAAACTTTCGTCGATAAAGATAGTTGTATTTTCTTGACTATCTTCATAGCTCGAGGTCGATTCTTCCTGAACGACCATATCTCTCGGTTCGTCGCTTTGATAATCCGAATCGAGAGTCTCAAAATTATCAAGAGTCATATTAGACTCGTTAACGACGCTATTCCCTCTAGCGTCGAAATTTGTAACTTCTTTCGATAGATCGATCGCAGTTTGCTCGGTCCTACTCAAAATATTCTCAATGCTCAATGTCGAGCCTGAACTTTCATCAAGTTCTTCAAATTTAACGTATCCATTAGTCGTCGTTTCATCCGACATAATTGCTGTCGTTGATATTTTTTTGTTTGTTGTAAAATCAGAAAATTCCATAATCTCATCGTCGTCCAATACGACAACTTTGTCCTCGTCCATCGATGAATTCTCATCGTTTTGATAATTCTCAAGAGAATCCTCGATCGTTACTGTTTTCTTGGTTGTTTTTTCTACAAAATTCGAACGTGGCAATATTATTGGTTTTGTGAGTCTCACGATTGCCGAGAGTTTCTCATTCTCGTTCGTTCGATTCTCATTGCTATCTAATTCCTGCGAATCGCTTTTATCTTCGTCGACGATCTTGGCGACAGTAGAAATCTCGTTGTGCGTCGAGTTTGTGCTTGTCAAAATGGCGGCTTGGCTCGGCGGCCATTTTGTGCGCTCGGTCGTGGCGGCCATTTTGTCAGGTTCGTAAAACTTCTTCCTAACGCCAGTTATCTCATAATCGTCCTCGTTGCTATTGCTCGCTTTCAATACATTGAGTACTTCTGGCTTGCCCTTGAGAAGGTCGTTCAAGGTCAAATTTCTACGTTGAAGCAGCTCCGAGAGACTCAAACCCTCGGTCTGTTGCATCTTCAGGAGGGTCTTCAGCTCTGAATTTTCCGTTGCTCTTCGCAAATTCGACCCTTCCATGCGTCTCGAGGAATTTCGCTTTTCCTCGTTTCTTCTTCTTGTTATTACTTCCGGTTTATTCGTCGACCTTGATACGACCTTGTCGCTATTTCTAACAGTCTCCGTGTATCTCTCGGTGCTCCACGTTATGGAATAAGTCGGCGCACGAATTTCAGGAAATTCGTAATTTTGTGGTGGACGACGTTTCCGCGGTCTTGGCTTTTGGTATTCCTCGTCGTTGAGCTCGTACTCGTTCGGGTGAGTTTGAAACATGTCACGATAATGAGATCTTGCCACCTCGTCCATGTCCAGATCGTGCGTTAATTTTTTATTCTCTTTTTCAGACATTGACTTAACGTCCAATTTTGGAATTGAAGAACGTAACGAATCGTCGAGACTCGTCGCTGGAAGCTTCGAGGATTTTTCACGACGCGAAGATCCATTCTTCTCGTCGTTGGATGGACCATGACCTCTATTTCCGTCGAGGGAATAACGCTCGTTCTCGCCACGAGACGAGGAAGAATGCGACTCGTACGAGACAGGAATTTTCTCGATTTGCTCGTCTCGATTCGCAGCTTTGAGATCGTCGCTCGTTCCTGACAACCTCGGACCATCTCGGACAGCTTCCTGATGTCGAAAATTGCCTTGCTTCGCCGAGTCGAATGGCACCAGAGGCAACGAATCACCGTCACGCCATTTTGGCTCCAACGCCGAACCGCTGTTTCGCCATTTGCCGATCAACTTTTCACCCTCGAACTCGTCCGAAGCGGTCCGAGAATAATCCTCACCGTCGAGACTAGCATTCTCATCGTCCTCGATGCTCCTCGCCTCGGAAATTCGTTTCTGAAATCAAGAAAGAGCCAACAACGAGCCATTCAGTAGAAACAAAAATTACTTTGAGAATCTTTAGAAAATTTTCGTCACGGACGAGTTCAAACAAGTTCCAACGCCTCGACGAAGATTCTCAAGGAACATAGTAACTAAACGATGCTCCTCGCCTCGGAAATTCGTCTCTGAAACCAAGAAAGAGCCAACAACGAGCCATTCAGTAGAAACAAAAATTACTTTGAGAATCTTTAGAAAATTTTTGTCACGGACGAGTTGAAACAAGTTCCAACGCCTCGACGAAGATTCTCAAGGAACATAGTAACTAAACGATGCTCCTCGCCTCGGAAATTCGTCTCTGAAATCAAGAAAGAGCCAACAACGAGCCATTCAGTAGAAACAAAAATTACTTTGAGAATCTTTAGAAAATTTTTGTCACGGACGAGTTCAAACAAGTTCCAACGCCTCGACGAAGATTCTCAAGGAACATAGTAACTAAACGATGCTCCTCGTCTCGGAAATTCGTCTCTGAAACCAAGAAAGAGCCAACAACGAGCCATTCAGTAGAAACAAAAATTACTTTGAGAATCTTTAGAAAATTTTCGTCACGGACGAGTTGAAACAAGTTCCAACGCCTCGACGAAGATTCTCAAGGAACATAGTAACTAAACGATGCTCCTCGCTTCGGAAATTCGTCTCTGAAACCAAGAAAGAGCCAACAACGAGCCATTCAGTAGAAACAAAAATTACTTTGAGAATCTTTAGAAAATTTTTGTCACGGACGAGTTGAAACAAGTTCCAACGCCTCGACGAAGATTCTCAAGGAACATAGCAACTAAACGATGCTCCTCGCCTCGGAAATTCTTCTCTGAAACCAAGAAAGAGCCAACAACGAGCCATTCAGTAGAAACAAAAATTACTTTGAGAATCTTTAGAAAATTTTTGTCACGGACGAGTTGAAACAAGTTCCAACGCCTCGACGAAGATTCTCAAGGAACATAGTAACTAAACGATGCTCCTCGCCTTGGAAATTCGTCTCTGAAACCAAGAAAGAGCTAACAACGAGCCATTCGGTAGAAACAAAAATTACTTTGAGAATCTTTAGAAAATTTTCGTCACGGACGAGTTCAAACAAGTTCCAACGCCTCGACGAAGATTCTCAAGGAACATAGTAACTAAACGATGCTCCTCGCCTTGGAAATTCGTCTCTGAAACCAAGAAAGAGCCAACAACGAGCCATTCAGTAGAAACAAAAATTACTTTGAGAATCTTTAGAAAATTTTTGTCACGGACGAGTTCAAACAAGTTCCAACGCCTCGACGAAGATTCTCAAGGAACATAGTAGCTAAACGATGCTCCTCGCCTCAGAAATTCGTCTCTGAAACCAAGAAAGAGCCAACAACGAGCCATTCAGTAGAAACAAAAATTACTTTGAGAATCTTTAGAAAATTTTTGTCACGGACGAGTTCAAACAAGTTCCAACGCCTCGACGAAGATTCTCAAGGAACATAGTAACTAAACGATGCTCCTCGTCTCGGAAATTCGTCTCTGAAACCAAGAAAGAGCCAACAACGAGCCATTCAGTAGAAACAAAAATTACTTTGAGAATCTTTAGAAAATTTTTGTCACGGACGAGTTCAAACAAGTTCCAACGCCTCGACGAAGATTCTCAAGGAACATAGTAACTAAACGATGCTCCTCGCCTCGGAAATTCGTCTCTGAAACCAAGAAAGAGCCAACAACGAGCCATTCGGTAGAAACAAAAATTACTTTGAGAATCTTTAGAAAATTTTCGTCACGGACGAGTTCAAACAAGTTCCAACGCCTCGACGAAGATTCTCAAGGAACATAGCAACTAAACGATGCTCCTCCCCTCGGAAATTCGTCTCTGAAACCAAGAAAGAGCCAACAACGAGCCATTCGGTAGAAACAAAAATTACTTTGAGAATCTTTAGAAAATTTTCGTCACGGACGAGTTGAAACAAGTTCCAACGCCTCGACGAAGATTCTCAAGGAACACATCAACTAAACGATGCTTCTCGCGAGGAGAAATCTTCTCTCCGTTCCTTTTTACAAATTGTAGAAAGCGTCAGATTATCGTGAAATATTCGAAATAATCTCTCGCCCGGATCGTCTCGAAACAAGACAAAAGCAAGGAACCAAACAAGATCTCTCTTGCACACGGATGCTCTTAAGAAATCACGAGGACGAAAGACAGGATTACATGGGGCGTTTGCCATCGTCTTCGCGCAGAGGAAAAGCGCGCACGCTCGTCGACGACGCGAGAAATAAAAGACAAAGGTCGTGAGAACGAAACTCCAATTATAATTCTGTGCGAGTCGGTCGAAAGTTGCGCATGGAAAGTCGAAGCCCGAGAATCTTCCGAGAGAGCTCCTCGCAAGCCATGCGATGCAGAAAATCATTCGTGATATTAACGAGAAGAAAAAACAACCATCAGCAAAAAAAAAAAAAAAACAGAAACAGAAGAAAGAAAAAATATTCCTCGTTTATCACACGGTCCAGCAATCGCGTCAATTTCGCGGCTCGTTTCGTGCGAAAATCCCAAGGCGTTGAGTAGAAATTCTACCATCGAGAGGGAACGTCCTTCGACATTCTATCAAAAGAAATACTTCATTTGCAAATTTAATTCTCCACGAGAATTTGGGAATCTTCTCAAAACACTCAACAAGTCCTTCGGGTCGTCGAACGTTGACGTACCCAAGGTAAATAATGGCCAAAGTTCAACGACCATAAAGACAATAAAAAGAAAAGAAAGTTTCGCACCAATTATAGTTAACGGTTGCACAATAATATGAAAGTATAATTTATGCAAATTCGATGGAAAACGAGGCAGAGAAGAAGAAGAAGAAAAAAACACACAAAATCAATTCCCAAGCGAGAAATTTGAAATTTATTCAATCTACGTCTATCGTGAAATGATTTACGACTCGACTACCAATGGAACGCAACGTTTTTCAAAAGTATTGTCTTGTTTTTATCTATTTTTGTGTTACTATGATTTTTCTTAAATTTTATGTTTATATCTTTATTTTTAAATTTTAGATCTCGATTGTTCTTCGTGGTTTACCTGAGTCTCAAAATTGCGTATGCTTCTGGAGATCTCCGTTGTACCGACTTGTTCGTACGTCGAGCAATTGTGTATTGTCAACAACGAAAATAGGAGAAACGACAATTTCCACATTTCGCTTCGACGTCTCTTCCCCATCTCGCTCCTTAATAGAGCTGGAGCTTCATTACTGGGAAAAATCTTGTGCAACTTCGTCTCGACGATGCCCTAGTTATTATGTGAACAATTTAATCCTCGATGGCATCTTTTTATTCGCGAAAATTGTAATCTCGTTTGGAAGGATTGTCGAACTAAAATTGCAGCCTCTTGTTCGTCGAGGATTTTGGCAATTTATAAGTAAACACGTGCACGTACGTCACGATCAGGCACAGTATCAAGAATATTATATTCTTTCGATTGCACAAACTCCAGAGTTCCTCAAAATCCATATAGTTTTGTTTTAAAAAAAATAGAAATTTCTTTCAATTTGTTTTCTCACACAAATGTAATTTCTTAAATTCTTTAGTAATTCATGAATTAGACGTCGTTCACTTTAGTGATTATAAATCTTGTCTCGTTTATGGATTCTTCACTTTAGAATTTGTTTTGTTTTTTCACAAATGTTTCGGTTTTATAAAATTAAGGAAAATTTTTTGTTGTAATAAAATCAGGCTTTTAAGTGACGTTCTCGCGTGGAACGCGTTAGCTCCGCTCGCTTTAAGTTCTTCTCGCGAACTGAGGAACGTTTTCTCTCGACGACGTTGTAAGTAAGTCGGTGAAACTTGAAGAGAATTCTAGAGGCTCGTAGAGATGTTCGTTCTCTTCCTCCTCTTTCTCTTTTTCTTTATCTCTTCTTTCTCTCTTGCTCGCATACACTTGGGCTATCTCGAGGTGTCTTGGAAAGATGATTTTCATCTCGTGACGAGAACGTGCTCGTCTTGAAACTCGCTGATGGGTGAACGTCTTCACATTCTAATTTTAATATAATGTCGAATACGTTTAATCAAACTCTCTCTCTCTCTCTCTCTCTCTTTTTATTTTCTTGTACCAATTTGTAATTACAACTTTTCACAATTTCATTCTATTTCTTTTGTAAATATAAATTTAGACATTAAAATATTGAATTTGTATTGAAACAAATGTTGTGAACAATGTTCTTGATATTAGAAATTGTCGAGTTCTTCTTAAAATTAAATCATTTTTGTAATTTAAATTTCAGAAGATTGTTGGAAATCAAAATCTCATTTTATTTTTAATTGACAAATTTAATAATTTTAATTTAATTAAACATTCAAATATTAAATTTACATTGAAACAAATGTTGTGAACAATGTTCTTGATATTAGAAATTGTCGAGTTCTTTTTAAAATTGAATCATTTTTGTAATTAATTGAAATCGTTGGATTAAATTTCAGAAGATTGTTGGAAATCAAAATTTCAATTTATTTTAAATTGACAAATTTAAAAAAATTTAATTCAATTAAACATTAAAATATTAAATTCACATAGAAACAAATTTGTAAACAACATTCTTGATATTAGAAATTGTCGAGTTCTTTTTAAAATTGAATCATTTTTGTAATTAATTGGAATCGTTGGATTAAATTTCAGAAGATTGTTGGAAATCAAAATTTCCATTTATTTTAAATTGACAAATTAAAAAAATTTTAATTCAATTAAACATTAAAATATTAAATTCACATTGAAACAAATTTATAAACAACATTCTTAATGTTAGAAATTGTCGAGTTCTTTTTAAAATTGAATCATTTTTGTAATTAATTTGAATCGTTGGATTAAATTTCAGAAGATTGTTGGAAATCAAAATTGCAATTTATTTTAAATTGACAAATTAAAAAAAATTTAATTCAATTAAACATTAAAATATTAAATTCACATTGAAACAAATTTGTAAACAACATTCTTAATATTAGAAATTGTCGAGTTCTTTTTAAAATTGAATCATTTTTGTAATTAATTTGAATCGTTGGATTAAATTTCCGAAGATTGTTGGAAATCAAAATTTCAATTTATTTTAAATTGCCAAATTAAAAAAATTTTAATTCAATTAAACATTATAATATTAAATTTACATTGAAACAAATTTGTAAACAACATTTTTAATATTAGAAATTGTCGAGTTCTTTTTAAAATTGAATCATTTTTGTAATTAATTGAAATCGTTGGATTAAATTTCAGAAGATTGTTGGAAATCAATATTTCAATTTATTTTAAATTGACAAATTAAAAAAATTTTAATTCAATTAAACATTAAAATATTAAATTCACATTGAAACAAATTTGTAAACAACATTCTTGATATTAGAAATTGTCGAGTTCTTTGTAAAATTGAATCATTTTTGTAATTAATTTGAATCGTTGGATTAAATTTCAGAAGATTGTTGGAAATCAAAATTTCAATTTATTTTAAATTGACAAATTAAAAAAATTTTAATTCAATTAAACATTAAAATATTAAATTTACATCGAAACAAATTTATAAACAACATTCTTGATATTAGAAATTGTCGAATTCTTTTTAAAATTGAATCATTTTTGTAATTAATTTGAATCGTTGGATTAAATTTCAGAAGATTGTTGGAAATCAAAATTTCCATTTATTTTAAATTGACAAATTAAAAAAATTTAATTCAATTAAACATTAAAATATTAAATTCACATTGAAACAAATTTATAAACAACATTCTTGATATTAGAAATTGTCGAGTTCTTTTTAAAATTGAATCATTTTTGTAATTAATTTGAATCGTTGGATTAAATTTCAGAAGATTGTTGGAAATCAAAATTTCCATTTATTTTAAATTGACAAATTAAAAAAATTTTAATTTTAAATGAATTAAAATTTTTTCAATGTAAATTTATAAACAACATTCTTGATATTAAAAATTGTCGAGTTCTTTTTAAAATTGAATCATTTTTCTAATTAATTGAAATCGTTGGATTAAATTTCAGAAGATTGTTTCAAATAAAAATTTTAATTTATTTAAAATCGACAAATTAAAAAAATTTTAATTAAATTGATATTAAAAGAAAGATTACAGTTTCATGAGTTAGGAATGAAGAGCTGTACCTGTTTGGTTTATAATTCAAAGCTCGATCTCATAATTTCTAGAAATTGAATTAATTCGTCCGGTTGGAAGGAATTTCGTTGGTAGAAAACGAAAGAACGAGCGATCGAGTTTCCTGGGAATAAAATTATCGAAGAAACGGGCTCCTTCCTTCTGGTGCCGGGTTGTAATCCGTCGTAGTCCGAGTCGTGCGTCCCACACCGGTGGAGAAAGTATGACGAAGATCTCTCACGATCTTCAATTCTTCGCACGACCTTCCCACATGCAGTCGAGTGTATATCCCTTCTTCGTTCCGGCCACAATAATTGCATCGAGACCTTCTTCGTAGCTCTCTCGCTTTTAGCTAAAAAATAAAAATTCATTAAATTGATTAGAAAACAAAATTCATTAATGTAAAAATAATTTTTTTAACGATTTTTATTTCATCGTTATAAAATTAATTTACATTATTATGTAATTATTATTAATTATTAATTATGATAATAATTACAAAAAAAGTATTGGATCAAAATAGTTGATTAAATAATTAATTGATTAATAATCTGAAAAAAACATTAATTTTGAATTAATTTAATTTTTAATTAATTTAGCTCTCTCGCTTTTAACTAAGAAATACAAAATCATTAAAATGATTAGAAAAAAAATTCATTAATGTAAAAATAATTTTTTAACGATTTTTATTTCATCGTTAAAAAATTAATTTACGTTATTATGTAATTATTATTATTTATTAATTTCATCGTTATAATTGATGATTAATATAAAATGCTTGATTAATAATTTAAATAAATTATTTATGTTAATTTTGTTATTCTGAAAAAAACATTAATTTTTAATTAATTTAGCTCTCTCGCTTTTAACTAAAAAATAAAAATTCATTAAATTGATTAGAAAAAAAATTCATTAATGTAAAAATCATTTTTTAACGATTTTTATTTCATCGTTATAAAATTAATTTACGTTATTATGTAATTATTATTATTAATTATAATAATAATTACAAAAAAAGTATTGGATCAAAATAGTTGATTAAATAATGAATTGATTAATAATCTGAAAAAAAACATTAAATTTGAATTAATTTAGCTTTCTCGCTTTTAACTAAAAAATAAAAATTCATTAAATTGATTAGAAAAAAAATTCATTAATGTAAAAATAATTTTTTAACGATTTTTCTTTCATCGTTATAAAATTAATTTACGTTATAAGAATTAATTATAATAATAATTACAAAAAAAGTATTGAATCAAAATAGTTAATTAAATAATTAATTGATTAATAATCGAGGTACGATAATTAATTGATGATTAATATAAAATGCTTGATTAATAATTTAAATAAATTATTTATATTAATTTTGTTATTCTGAAAAAAACATTAATTTTTAATTAATTTAGCTCTCTCGCTTTTAACTAAGAAATAAAAATTCATTAAATTGATTCGAAAAAAAATTCATTAATGTAAAAATAATTTTTTAACGATTTTTCTTTCATCGTTACAAAATCAATTTACGTTATAAGAATTAATTATAATAATAATTACAAAAAAAGTATTGAATCAAAACAGTTAATTAAATAATTAGTTGATTAATGATCGAGGCACGATAATTAATTAATAATTTAATGAATAATTAAGTTAAAACAATTCGTTTAAAAAAAACACCAATTATGTTAGAACAATTAACTAATAATTAATATAAAATGCTTAATTAATAATCTAAATAAACAATTTCTATTAATTTTCTTATTCTGAAAAAAAAAAATTAAATAATAAAAATATAATTTTAAAAATTACAAAACTAAATAAACCATTTTATTCTAAATAAAAATAATTCAATTTAAACAATAATGTATAATTTTTGAAAATTAATTTTTAATTAATTATGATTAGGAAGTGATTAAAATTAATTGGTCTAAGGTCGAGGCAAAGTTCCAGGAGTTCCTCACTGCTTAACAAGCGTTTCATTAAAATTTCATCTGGATTTAACTAGAAACGATGAAGAACCTTCGCTTCCGTTTCTCATTAAAATCAACCGAAATAACCCGATTGTAATAATCACGTCGTTTGCTATTATGGAAGTTACAACGTGTATTTTACTCTCTAACGAGACTCCTCTCGTGAATTTAAATCCGCTGACTCGACGTCGTTTAATTCAACTTTACGTGTATTTTACAATACGCCATTGGCATTTCTACGAATTTAGTTTCAAGCGAAATTAAACGAACCAATTTAGTGTAACTGGAATTTACAAGACATTGGAAAATTTTTTAATTAATATTTTTTAATTAATTAAACGCAAATTACGTTTTTTTAATTAAATTAGAACGAATTAAAAAAATTAATTATTACGTATTAATATTTAATAATTAAATAATTAATAAATAATTAAATTAATAAATAATTAATAAATAATTAAATAATTAATAAATAATTAAATAATTAATAAATAATTAAATAATTAATAAATAATTAAATAATTAATAAATAATTAAATAATTAATAAATAATTAAATAATTAATAAATAATTAAATAATTAATAAATAATTAAATAATTAATAAATAATTAAATAATTAATAAATAATTAATAAATAATTAAATAATTAATAAATAATTAAATAATTAATAAATAATTTAATAATTAATAAATAATTTAATAATTAATAAATAATTTAATAATTAATAAATAATTTAATAATTAATAAATAATTTAATAATTAATAAATAATTAATAAATAATTAATAAATAATTTAAATTAATTAATCGATTAATTAATGGATTAATTAGTGCTTTTAATAATTTCTCATGAATTGAGATAATTGTTTGCATATTATTTTATCGATAAACTATAATCGAATAATTTTTAATTACAGTTTTAATTATTCGATGAATTTTAATTAATTCAGCTTGCAATTAATTCAATTAATTTCCCTTTTTTTCTTACAAATTTTATGGGCAAACGTATTCGTGTCAAATATCGTGGCACGAAAGTTACCATAGAGGTGAAAAAAAAACATTGAATCGCTTCTTCTCGTGCTCCATGCACTTTCTCACACGTTCTGTACTTTCTTGCAAACCCAAGATTATTCGCAATACGCCTCGGCCTGAAAATAAATTATTCACAGTTGATAATATAATTTATTTCAAAATACAAAAGTTTACAAATTTTTTTAAAAATAATTTTTTCTATTCAAAAATAAAAATTTAATTTTTCAAAATTTTATTTTTTTAAAATATTTATATAATTTTATAATTTGTTTATTTAATTCATCAATGAATTACCTTAAACTCGATTTATCAAATCATTTTACAAATTAAAAAAAATTTTTCATAATTAATAATTTTTTTTTTTTTAATAAATTTATTTTCCAAATAAATTTATCAAGATCGTGCGATCGATCGCAATCGTAGAAAGTAAATTACGGCACAATTAGTACAATAAGTGTCAATTTAAAAGTAACGAGACAATTTTTTTTTCCCTAATTGTTATTAATAGTCGTTCATGTTTTTTTTAAATTTTTTTTAGCACGAAACTTTTTGTGCTCGACAGGCGTATCGGCTGTTAGCGTTAAAAACAAGCTCGCACTCGTGTCCCCACTTCTGGTCGTTTTTTTCTCCATCCTCTTTCCCCTCGACGAGAGAGAAAGTCCCCAAGAGACAATATAAAATAAACCTTCTTTTTTTGTTCATTTACATTTCCTCCTTTCTAGGTCAATTTCGACCAAAAAGTGTGTAAACAAGAACTCGAACATCTGTTTGAAAGAACATCCACTTGTGACCTTGTTTTGTTTATTTATTTTTTTTTTTTTTCAATTTTTTAATATGTTAATTTTTTTATTTTTTATTATTCCATCATTCCACTGACACGAGCACGTTGGCTCCTTTATCGCCCTATTAGAGAAACCGATAGAAAGTCAAGCGAGCAATTTGTACAGACGTACCTCTCGGTCTACCCTGGTTTACAAATTGTACTTCCGGCAAGATAAAATACTCGCTCCATTCTTCATCGCTCGAGGACAGGAATAAAATCGTCCAGATTGATTTGATTTGGCCATAAAAAAATTATTGGCCTAATGTGTAGGACGGTTTAGAAATCGATTTATGCATAATTATAAGGAAATTTAATTTCTTTCATGATTTAATGATTTTTAGGTTTTTTAAAAAAAAAAATTTGTTTTGAATTTTATGTTCAATATTTAAATTTTATACCGGTTGGGAATAGAAGCTTGTTACTTGGTCCATCAAGATTTACATAATGGTGTTGTTTTGAAAAAAAAACAAAATTGGATTATTTTGTGAGAATAATATTTCACACCAATCGTCACAAAAGTGAAAATCCATTCACGTGTACCGAGTGGAAAGAAGGCTCTTGGCGTATCTGTGTCAATGACCTCGTTTCCTATTCACTCGTTTGATAATCACTTTAAGAATAAGACGTAAGGAAGATAAAACGAGAAGCTAATTGAATGAAATATTGATGTTTTTGTTTTGTTTGTTGTTTTCAGCTGGGCTGTTTCAACTGTGATGTCGAGACAAAATCGCATACCACGTACAGTTGAGGGGACATATGCATTGATACCAATGTGGGACATGTGCAATCACGAGGAGGGCGAAGTGAGTTTAATTTGATGATTTTAATTAATTTTTTTAAGTATCTTTGTCTTGTTTTTCTTATTGACTAAAATGAAAATATGGATTTCAGATAACTACGGATTTCAATGATGACAAGGACATGCTTGTCTGTTACGCCAAGCGAGGATTCATCAGCGATGAACAATTTTTCATATGTTATGGTCAAAGGACCAATCCGGAGTTCTTCTTACACTCTGGTTTTGTTTATCCTCATAATAAGAACGGTGGCTTCAGCTTGCATCTTCCTATAAGCGAAGAAGACAGTTTGTACAAAGATCGTATGAGTTTGCTGGAAAAATTGGGCTTGATCGTTTTCAAGGAAACGTTCTTACTCATTGATGGTCCGGAGCCAATCACTGGAGATTTGTTGGCCTTTCTTCGTGTTTTTAATATGAGAAAAACTGAGCTTGACCATTGGCTCAAGACTGGCAAAGTTCACAACCTCAGGGATCGTGATTGTGCCCTTGACACTGTTGCCGAGGAGAATGTTAGGACATTTCTGAGCACGAGATTGCAACTCCTACTTGCTGGTTATCCTACGACTCTCGCTGTAAGCAAAGTTACAGTGAAACATGGATTTTTAAGAAATTGCATGATTATTTAATTTTTTACCAATTCTTACCATCATCCGGCTTTATTCTTTAGGAGGACGAAGAACTCATCAAGACCACGACCCAACATGAAAAGAGGATGATGATACAGTTGAGAATAATGGAAAAGAGGATACTCGTTAATACTTTGGATTATGTTGCGCAATGGAAAGTCTGAAACTCATGAATATCTTCGTCACGCAATTCTACTTGTACAAAGTTTGCAGCTGCTGATCTCTGGAAATGTGGTTACTTTTGTGAATTGGTTTTTTTCCCCTGTAAAATTCTGGGAGTATCACGTTTCAGACACACGGACTGGGATAATTTGCCTCGTACTTTTGATTGTCTCTAACCGCTTCGAACCTTTGTGCGTACTTATTAAAAACTAATGAGTGTTGGCATTAATTCGTAGCGTTTTTCCAAAGAAAAACGTGTATTATTTATTTTAAATGACAATAACAAAACACACTAATTAAAGTATTACTGCCCACTGTTTTCTACTATTTTTGACCATCTTTCGGGGAGGGTGTGAATACCGCATCGGAAGAACAGCCTTTAGATGTAATCTATGAACCAACCCATATTTGACAATCTTTGTAAGAAGTGAATTTTTGTTCAGACAGTCTATGAGCCATCGATCAAAACAAATGATAATGAGGAGCAATATCTAGAGAATACAGCAGGTGAAAAATTACTTTGTCGTGTCTTCTCGAGTATTCCAGGTGTTATTCGTTCAATGCATTGCTCAAGCGCATCAATTGTAGTCAGTAGCGATTTCCAGTTATGGTTTTACTTGGTTCCAGCAATTCATAATAAATCACACCTCTCTGATCCCACCAACTACAGAGGAGGAGCCCTGCATCCATAGAGACCCATGGATATTCGGATTTGCCTCTGATGTTGATGGTTGGTCCGGTTGAAGAGGCAATGTAACTGGCGACAAGCTACTTGCGCTTTGAAAACGAGATCCGCAAATTATCCGGCACTGAACAACCGATCGCCTTAAAATTTGGAGGGTACATAAAGAATTATGGCATGAAGTGCATGACAGTCTTATTGTTCCAAAATTTTGGAAAAATTTCTGCAGATTCAGTTACCACTGGAAAAAATTTTCCAAAATTTTGGAAAAATAAGACTGTCATGCACTTTGTGCCATAATTCTCTATGTACCCTCCAAATTTTAAGGCGATCGGTTGCTCAGTGCCGGACAATTCACGGATCCCGTTTTCGAAGTGGAAGTAGCTCGTGCATTTCGAATGGTAATGGATCCATTTTTCGTCACCAGTGACAATTCGATGGAAAAAAAAACCTTTTCTTTTCTCCAGTTGAAGCAGCAGTTCAGCGGGGAGTGAATCTCCCCACAAAAATACTTCACTCGGCACAAAATTTGACATATTCAATCAACTATGGTGTTGTTATTTATGATTCAAAAATAGGTTATGTAAAACAAATGACGTCCAACGATAGCTGTTGCACGATGAGTACATTACTGTAGGTAATAACGAAATACTGCAATACCTACCGTACCTACGCCATCTCTTGCGAAACACTCGAACTAATTCCAAACCTAGATTGAAAGAAATGTGTATGCCTATCGTAATGTGTTGTGTCACACGAATTCGAATGGGCAATACACAAAGACTATTTATGTACATTTGGAAGCGCATGCTTTAATTAGACACGGTACGATGAGTACACGGTCGATAACGATCGGCTAAATCCAAAATTGGTCAAAATTGCCATAATTCATGGCGAAATGTGAAATTCTTCGATCCATCTCGACGAAAACTTCTTTACTTACGTTTTTCGAGGCATTTTTACTTGTGTTGAGGAGCTAGCAATTTGTTCGATCAGGATAACCTCCTTGGTTTCAGAATTAAGTTTTTTGCCCAGCTCGGACTTTCATGGACTTTCTAACCTTCTTAACGTCCCTAATAAAGAAGGAATATAGGATTCTCACTATCATTTATCTATAACGTTTCACTTTCCAGATGATTCACAGGGAAAAAAAACGTACCTGTACGTTTTTAATTTATTATTTATTAATTATAACAATGTTGATAATTATATTAATAATTGATAACAATCACACGATCCGTCGATCATAAAGTTAATCGCTATTACCGATCGCGTATACTAGGTAGGATGTTTGTTTCGGTGGAGGCGTCGACGTAGCGTGAAAGTCACCTTCACTTTAAAACAAAAATTGATGTCCCCTTTCAAACAGTAAACCTTTTGTTTGAAACATTTTTTTGTGACGTCGATAATTACCGAGTTATTTCTCTTTATTTCTCCTCTGTTTCTATCTATTATTAATTTACGAATACGCTAGCTTGCGGCCAACTTCACGTGGGTACGAAAAAGTTCACCGTTTGTCCGCTCAGGTGGCGCACAACCAATTCTCGAACTGTCAAGTTTTATCGAGTGTTGCTGATCTCTCTCCCCCCTCCCCTAATCTGTGGTCGTGTACTTATTAATTCTCTTCAGTAAATATAACCCACTGTTTCGTTTGTCAATTGTAGGAGATTGTATATTGTGTAAGCAGACAGTTATCGTACAATATTATCAAAATTCTTCCATATTTTAGGAGTTAACCTCGTTGTGATAACCTCCGACATAACTTTTCACATGTGACAGTGAGAATTTACTATCGTGAGTGCCATGGGATTTTTCCGATATGACAGCTCGACAATTGTCGTAAATGCATACTCGGTTGGCTCTCGAAGCTTCGTATAATTGTTGATAATGAGAATAATTTTGCTCGTCGACACTCAAAGTTCTCGATTCGACAATGCCATCCACTTTTCGATCATTTTAGTGTCATGATGCTTGAAACATTCCATATAGTCTGAGTAATTGCTTTTGGTACAATTGTTCAGGTAAATGCGCATGCGTATGTGTGTGCGTATGTATGTATGCAATAGCATGGAAAAATCGAGTTACTCTACGATTCAAGGACGTTTTGAGTACGTGGCCAATTATCTGAAAACAAAAATAGTCCAGTGGTTTTGGCTTGTTATTGTCAAATTTGGCGGGAATCGATGCAGTCATTCGAATTTAAAAATATCAATTTTCGATATTCGTTGGAACGAGTTAAATATTAATATAAATTTTTTAACCCCACAGATCCTTCGCACAATGGCTGACGAAGAAAAAAATAGCTCGAATGACGACAATCATGATAAGTCGGAAAGACACGATGAGAAGATTCATTACACGATGGAGGAACGTTCCGAGTATTTTATGAAATTGGAAAAATGGCTTCAGGAAGCTTACGCGTGGCAGAGCGTCGCTGCGATGTTTCCTTATCACATACTCTCCGGTCAAATATTCAACCAAATCCCAGGTATGCAAAAGAAACTAAAACTTTTGCTTCGTCTCGAAGATTGAATGAGTTGTTCCAACGTTCTCGTTCCAGGTACCCAACCGTTTGTCGCGTCGATAACGACGAACGGAAGTAGTTCGCCGGTTACAAACGGCGGGACGCCTCTGGCCGGTACGCCAGAATGGCAAAACATCCAACCGGTAAGACAAAGGACGCCTCGAGAGACTAGAGTACCGTTCCAACTGCCCAGAGCCGAAGGTAGAGGGTCAAATAAAAAAGAAAAAACGAACAAAAAAACATAAATCAAATGTTTAAAAAAGTCTTTGAATTAAACTTTTCATTCTTCATAGCTCAACGCCTTAAGCGTATCGCCTAAAAAGAGCAGAAACAGTCTCTCTTAAAAAAACAAAACAGAATAGCGCTGTTGGCTTAATTTCCAAAAGTAAATTTCCACTGTTACGATTAAATTACTTGCTCTCGTTCATCCTTAGTCAAGCGCTCTTCGCTTACATGACATTTCCTCGATGCAATGTCACACTGAGCGACCTTGCATCGTTTCGCAGTTTGTACATCAAATTTGTCTTCATGTTAAACGTTAAATCGTTATTAATCATCGTATATCGCATTTTTTCGATTATTTTCCTGATTCGAAGTTAAATCGTCAAGCTCAACGTGCTAATCCGACGAAAACTGTTTTGCAGGAAGCGAGTACCGTGTACCACCGATATGGAAACGCTTCGTAGCCGAATTTATCGACTCGATCATGTTACTGATGCTCAAACTGGTTATAACTTTCTTCACCCTGGATCTCTTCGCTCCCATGTAAGACCACATTTTATTTCTTCCAAGAAAAACGACATCCTTCCTTTCACGTAAAATTGTTCATCGTAATATTTTTCAGAAGCTTGGAGCCTTATCATCTCGACTTGTTGCAATCGAATTTGCGTATCGATTACAAAATGGCAGTCGAGGTAGCATCGAGAGTATTGATATGGGAGATGATGCATCGGTTCATGGTTTGCGTCTACGAGGTGAGCATACATCTTTTCCTCATCGACCATCAATCTTGTGAAAAACAAAATGTATTAAATCATAATTTTTATTTCAAAATTATAGGCCGCGTGGCTTCAGCATGGCATGAATGGTACGATAGGCGGTGCCAGTCCTGGTAAACTCGCTATGGGCCTGATCGTAGTGCAATGCCGCAGTATAACTCTGATCGAAAGACCGGACAGCAATGATATGGTTTTTGTGTCACCGGGAACGGATCTTGGTTTACCACTGGCGCTAGGAAGGTCTTTGGTGAAGAATCTCATAATGACTTTCCTATTTCCTATATGCTTCGCGCTGTTCTTCTTCAGATTCAACAGAACGTGTTACGATCTGGCTTTTAATTCGATCGTCGTCGAGGATCCCCTCAGAAACGCGAATCGATTTCGTCGTCAGTAAAAAAGATTGAGGTGGGCAGGGTTTGGGGGAAAGATAGAACAAAATCGTCGACGATTTTGTTGTGTATAAAACGAATGTATGTATAATAAACTCCTCCGTGATAAACACAATGATTAATAAGATTAAAAAAAAGAAAATGTAATCGAACATTGTTCGCCTGCTTTTATTTTTCAAGGACACAATCATCATTTTTCAGCGACGAGCCTACTGCGCAAAGTTTCGTTATACGAAGAAAAACGAAGGTCGATATGTATAGAAAAAGAAGATTGTAAAGAAAATGATAACGGGTAATGGGTGTTCTACTTTTTCTCAAAGTCGAATTTTATCTAGTCTTCCCTATAAAAATGACGCAATACTGCGGATATGTAGGTAAGATAAATAGATTACAAAATCGATTATGTACCGGGTAACAATCAATTTTTTAATTTACGGCTTCTAGCTTTTTTTCGACCCTGCAATGCCATCTGTTAGTGAATCATAGAGCAAACATTTTAGTACGTATATATCTATATATGTTGAGAGTATCATCGCGTATGAGAGAACGGGTAATGCGCATGAGCCGGAGAGCGGCGTGGTGGGAGGCGTCACAGAGCGGGAGGGAGTAAGGAGTGGGAGAGAGACAGGCTACGCGAGAGCGCGACAGGAGGGGATAGAGTAGTATGTGCCGTGCAGCTAATGACGTCACTTCCCAGTCAAACGTGGCTGCCGCGACCGTAAGGAAGGAGTGGCCGTCGGGATCTGTCAAGTTGCACGGGGGGGAGCAAAATATACCGTGGTAGAAAATTCATGTTTCACACTTGTACACGTCGAAGCGTTTGATCGTGAATATTGTGCGTTTACGTGTAAATTTCGACATATCCGATATCGTTTAAACGCCAATATGTCGTCCTCGGGTGATTTTGGTAACCCGTTGCGGAAATTCAAGCTCGTCTTTCTCGGCGAACAGAGCGGTGAGCGTTTTCTCCTTTTTTTAAGCCTCTCTCTCTCTCTCTTTCTCTTTCTGTCTGTCTGTCTCTCTCTCTCTCTCTGTCTCTCTCACTCACTCTGCCGTCGTACTTACCTCAATTACGGATCAATATTGGACAAGCTTTTGTTAACCTATCGTCACGAAAATGCAGTTATTATTTTATCGTCGTCTCGAAAACTTTGGCTTTGGTTTCCTCGCTCGATATTATTTGCTCCAGTTGGAAATTTGTGGTTACGTTCGAGAGGTTATAAATCGATATTCTTCGAGGTCCATCTTCGTTCGGCATTGTAACGTTGCTTGTGTGTCTGTGTATGAGCTATATATATATATATATATATAGCTATACGCTCTGTATATACAGCTATAGAATACACACACTATATTCCTGCCCGGTCTTGCGAAACGACGTTTGCGTTTGTCAATTTATGATTCGAGACGTTACTATTTTTTTTTCTTTTCTTCATATTTAACGACGGCTCGTACAAGCTTCGTCTCCGGAGCTCGGGACGATCGCTTTGCGCGATTATCCTTATTAGGGAATTCGTAACAGTCGCGGCAGATATGAAAATTGATAACTACAATGTCATTGACTCCCGTACCGTTACGGTAACCATTTAAAACGCTCGTTAGACAATGAACGAGGCAGCTTTTATCACGTTGATTATTGTTTTTAGAATTGTTGAAAAAATTTTCTATTACGCAGGGAGAATGTTGATTATTGAGTCGTGTAATGGAAATATCGACGATGATTCGCCAATGACAAATATTAATCGAGCTGATTGAAAGGAGATAAAATTAATTTGAGGTTAGGTTTGTACAGTTATCAAGATTCTTATCTCGATATTTATGCAGCTCGTAGGGTTTAATTATGTACGCGATGAGTGTGATCGAGACGTTTCTCGTATTTAGGTTATGTTAGATACGCTCGGTCGGTAAGAGAATAATGGGATTACGGTTCTTTTTTTTTCTTTTGTTACCAACCGAGATTTTTGTTGATATAACCTCAAAAATGAATTGACGTTTGGATAGTTGGTTCAAGGGTTAAATGAGAATGTGTTTATTAATTGCAGTTGGAAAGACTTCTCTCATCACGCGATTTATGTACGATAGCTTTGACAACACGTATCAGGTAAATTGTCGAAAAATTTGTTTGATGTTTTAACCTTGACAAAATTTTTTATCGCATTGTTTTCTTTCAGGCTACAATAGGTATAGATTTTCTGAGCAAGACTATGTATCTTGAAGATAGAACCGTAAGATTACAATTGTGGGACACTGCCGGACAGGAACGCTTTCGTTCCTTGATTCCAAGCTACATCAGGGATTCTACGGTCGCTGTTGTAGTTTACGACATTACTAGTAAGTAACGCCTTGTGAAACGCTCAACCAAAAATTGTTCTTTGTTACGATGAATAGATTACTGAGAATAAAAAAATAAATGTATTTCCAGATGCCAATTCATTTCACCAGACGTCCAAGTGGATAGACGATGTTCGAACGGAACGAGGCAGCGAGGTTATTATTATGTTGGTAGGCAACAAGACGGACTTGAGCGATAAGCGTCAAGTATCGACGGAGGACGGGGAACGAAAGGCCAAGGAGCTCAATGTTATGTTCATCGAGACTAGCGCCAAGGCGGGATACAACGTTAAGCAGGTACGAAGAAAGAGAAAAATCCAATGGCATTTGAAAATAACAAAATTATCCAGAAACTGTATTTTTTCCTATTTTCTTTTCTTTCTTCCCAGCTATTCAGAAGAGTCGCAGCGGCTCTGCCCGGCATGGACTCCACCGAGAACAAGCCGCCAGAAGACAGTATCCTTTTTTCTCGATACACGCCGTTACATAAATTCAAAACGTTTGTTCGCACTTTATATTTCAGCTGCGAGAATAATCAAATTCGCAGATACGATGAGACAAATGCCCCGTCGTTATTATTCGCGGATTTTATTACGTTCATAATGAAATGTTTCTTTTCTGTGAGAATTTTTTTCTATTTTTTTTTGTTGTTTCTTTGTTCTTTACACTTTAGGCAAAATCACGATTTGCAAGGCGTCGTGGCATCGCTCAGAGGATTCTTCGCTCGTTGGTTATTTCCAATTTCCAACGAACTGAGAAATTCTCACGTTCCTAACTCACTTACCTTGGCAAATCGTGATGTTTTCCCCGATTTTAGCGCATAATATTCTTTCATTTAGTTTTCTTTGTGTTTTCCTTAATGTGTTTTTTATACCAATTCCCGTAGTGCAAGAGGTAGTACTGAAGGATACGCCAATTGAACTGAAAGAGTCGGAGAGCAGTTGTGCATGCTAAGTCGACGAAATAAATACGAAAGAAAAAGCAAAAAAGAAAGAAAGAAAATAAAAAAACAAAAAAAACGGTACTAACGGTAGACGAGAGAGACACGCTAATTTAATAATAAATAATAATTAATAATAACGATAATTTAAACGACCGTTTAAAAGAAAGCAACAAAATGCAAAACAAAATGAAAAATTAATTCATCGTTCGTCGCAAAGTCCCGCGGGTCTGATTCGAAATTTGAAAAGAAGAAGATAACAATCCTCGTGTAATTCACGTTCAACACTTAATCGTGCGCTATTTATTTCTCGTCTTATTTCTTCTGACAAATTTCCGTCAACGTTCAATAGACGCTTTCGAATTAGACCAGCGAAATAAAACAGATTATCGACGACACACACGTTTGTGCTATTTTTATTTTAATTAAAATTTTTGTTTGTTTTCCACGTTATAATTTATTCGTCAAATCGTTGAGCAATCAAGGCACTGGTAAAAAGAAGAAGATACAAACGAATGTATGGTAGCTTCTCTTCGTTTTCTTAGACGATTGTTTGTTTTTTTTCTTTTTTATTTAAAAAAGATTCATCCTCGAATCGACGATTCTCGAGTTTGCTGTACGTCCTTTGGATTTTTGAATTATGAAGTAAGAAAAACAAAAGATAGAAAAGAATGGAAATATAAAGGAAGAAGGAAATAATCATTCCATGAGAATCGATGAATGGAGTAGTAAACGAATAGTTTTTGCATCGAACGATGGAAGAGAAAGAGGGAGCGATTAATTAAACTCTTGCTACGTCACTCTAGCAGCGAAACGTTTGCAACTACAGGATTGCATTAGTCAAAAACCCTCGCGACATGTTCATAATTCTCGTCGTCGAGTCGAACACACACACATACACACCCACTTATATAATAATAATATATATACATAAATATATATTTCAAGAATTTAAATAATCGTCGCAGTTAAACCGTGAACGATTTTGCTTCTTTGTCGAAAAACTTTCCTACCAAAACAAACGAATTAAACAAATAAAAAGCAAATAAATGAAACGAAGAGCGAGAGGAAGAAATAACGAAAGATAAAACAAAAGAAAAATGGAAGAAACATAAAAATTAAGCTCAGACTTTGACTCAAGTACAATAAATAGCAATAAGGAGGGATTATACATTGTTAATTGCATTGATTTTAAAGACTTATGTTTGTAATCTTAAGAGTTATGTAAAACGATATTAATTAATTTTGCCGGACGTAGAGAGAGAGTGAGGGAGAGAGAGAGAAGAGAGAAAGGTGAAAGAAACCGAGAGTTCTCGAAACATTATCGAATCTTTGCTGCAACGACGATCGAACGTCCGAGCGTTAAATTGGCGAACAAAAAAAAAACAAAAAAAAAACAAGAGTTAGAAAAAACAAACAATTTGTGAAAAAGAAAATAACTCGATCTGCGAACGTTTTCGTTGAAGTATTATTTATGCACTGTCTCCATCGAGAGAGAGAGAGAAGAAACGAGGAAACAAAAAATGATATTGATGTAAAGAAGAGAAAAACAAAAACAAAAACAAAGAAAAGAGAGAAAACGCCTCGAAACTAAGTTGTAAATAATGAAAATTTTTTTTGGGGAAACGGCTAAAGATAATTAAAACAACAAAAATAAAAAGAAAAAAGAAACGAAACGAAATCGAAAAGAAGAAGATAAAAAAAAAAAATGGCTAAGTAAAATAGTAAAACTATATTCGCGTTCCTTTTTCTTATTTTTCTTTTTGTCGTTTTTTGTTTTGTTTTTTTGTTTCGTTAATTCTTATTAATGTAAACTTTTAATTTGTATTAAACAAAAACAAAAAAAAAAAAAGAATCAAAACTCGGGAGCCACGGTACTTTTTATGTTTTTAACCTTTTGAGCTCTAAGGACGCATATATGCGTCAGCCTGTTCGTCCGCGGACCACATAAGCTTGAAAATACAAGGATCTCAAAGAGGTTAGGAGTCCGTGCAACTGACGACGAGCTACTTGCACTTCGAAAACGGGATCCGTAAATTCTCTGGCACTGAGCAACCGATCGCCTTAAAATTTGGAGGGTACATAGAGAATTATGGCACAAAGTGCATGACAGTATTATTTTTCCAAAATTTTGAAAAAAAAAAATTTTCCGATGGTAACCGAATCTGCAAAAATTTTTTCAAAATTTTCGAAAAATAAGACTGTCATGCACTTTGTGCCATAATTCTCTATGTACCCTCCAAATTTTAAGGCGATCGGTTGCTCAGCGCCGGAGAATTTACGGATCCCGTTTTCGAAGTGCAAGTAGCTCGTCGCCATTTACACTGACTCTTAACGTTACGTTACGTTATCCACGATTTCTTGCCATTCCATCCAACACACACACACACACACAGAAGAGACGAGCGAAACACTTGCGAAAATTTAGTTATTAACATTGAGAATAAAAATAATAATAATCGACGATTAAAAAAAAAAAACAAATT